>OMLM01008913.1:151233-171737 GCA_900302695.1 Helostoma temminkii | reverse complement strand
TGGGGTGGGAGTGATAACTGTAGTGAACCTTGACTTAGGTCCTGCTGACAACGATATTGTCTCAAATAGCCCACGTGGGCCACACCTACAAGCGAATCCCTTGCAACTTTTACTCCGAGTGCAGCTGTGCAACAATCTGCCAGATTTTTTCCACTGCGCTCTTATCTCATAAAGGCAGTGATTCGACTCTCTGTGATGGAACGTTTATCTGTGCTGGGCAGAGTTGCCAGCCTCATGCTATGTGATACCCAGCTCTCCTTGTTGGACTGCATTGTTTCAGCTGAGCTCCTACTTTAGAGAGATAGTCTTTATCTACGAGATGTCAGGTCTATTACAGAGTGGGTGACTTCAGTCTGCACAGCACACACGCAGCTTACAGATGACATTTTCATAAACCTTGTGTAAGCACAGCATGTTATATAATGGTGTGGAAGAACAGTAGTACACTTTAAGAACACGTTTTATTACACTGATAATAAATTCCTCCTTACATAATCATTTACACCAGACTCGAAAGAGAGAGTTTCCAGTTCAGAAGCAATGGTGTGTGTATGTGTGTTTGATTCATAACTTGCCTGAAGTTAATATATCAGCATCAATAAAACAATGCAATGAGCATTTTTTTTACCTAAATGCAAATGTATGTTTTCACAGCCAAAAAACTGAATACAACGGAAAATCAACAGAATAAATGCATTTTGAGTGCTGCGTGACATTTAATGAAAGGAATCTGAAATGTAAGCAGCAATGACAACATCATCATAATAAAAATGTGTGATTCTTTCTTTTCCTTTGAACTGAAAGCAGCCGTAACGAGGCAAAACTATTTCTCTCTAGGACTAATATAGTTTTTTGAATCTTGAATGACATGAATGAACATAAACTGCACTGCAGTAAAGACCATTATTAGTAAAATATTATTGAGTTTTTTTAGAAAAGATATCAGAAAATAATCCTACTATAATGTTGGCCTCTTTGTTCAAGTAAATGTCACTATAAACAAAAAGTGTGTTACAGTCAGGTTGTCTGGTGGATCAGTGATGTTTCATCAGCAGTACTGGTTATTAAGTTTGACCTTATGAATGTAAAATAATATGATCTTTGGTCTATGCTACTCCACGTTAAAGACGAGAAAAAAATAAAAAATAAAGAGAGAGAAATCCTCTTCTAATTCACTCACATGTGGTGTGAAAAAAAACATCTGGACGACCTTTAAGATAATCTGATATACAACTACCTTTATCCAAACAAGAGTTAATACTGGATTTTAGGTAAGGGAAAACAGCCAAGCTGATATCTAGGAACGCTGCAAGTTACCATTACGTGTATCAGAATTTACAACTGTCTGACACGGTGCACATATAAAATGCTCTGAATCCTGAGCTCAACCAAACAAAGCCGACAGGGTTGGAACACTTAGCAACTCCTGCAGATGAAATGACCTGTCTTACCAACTAAAATAAAATAGATAAAGTCACATGGTATTCACCATATTTGACCCGTTGGAGTGAACCATATTCTAACTATACAGTAGATGAATAATTACATAATCACTCTTCTACAGTCTTCTGTAACAACTCGTACAAGCCATTGTAACCTCTGACAGCAAACTCTGCTGTTGTGGAGATTGTAATGTCTCAGTGTTTTAGATTTCTGTTGTGGGAAGAAGCACTTATTGGTGTCTGTTATAACTGGCCTTGTGCTCATTACAGTTCGGTACAAGAGACTGGTGGCGTAATGTTTCTTTAGTCATCAACAATCCTGGCGTTTTTGTTATTCTTCCCCTCAGCAGTAGTTGTGCTTCACTGTAGAACGAGCCAATTTATCTGTCTGCACAATTTATAATATAAAATCCTAGTGTGTCCCATGTGTAGTCAGAAATGTGTTTCTTACCTATGGTAGGGCTCCCTTCTGTATTTTTTCATTGTCAGGCCATCCATGTTTGCAGGCAAGTCTGCATAGTTCTGCAGTCTGTCGCTCCAAGAAGTGGTCATCTTTAAAACTTTTCAGTGTCTGGGGAGAAGAGAAGCAGCATATACAGAGGGGCACAATTAACTTTAAGTTGATGACTTTAAATTAGAAAGGTTCGGTAAAAAGTGGCTATCATGTAGGACAGACATTTAATTCAAGTAATTTTTAATTACAAGTAAAATAAATAAAATAAAAATTTTGCACCTATCGTGTCTCAGCACTGAGAGTAGGTTTACAGGAACTGTTTAATAATTCACACCACGCTGGATGTCAACGCTTTAATTATCTGTGTTATTGTACTAATTTCAGTCAATTGAGGGTGTTTCCGTCCTCAAACTGCAATGCATTTGGTAGGATAGTAGGAATCAATTACATTTATTCATTTGGCAGATGCTTTTATCCAAGAGAGAGACAAAAGCAAGCAGGGTCAAGTAATACAAATTATTGAGATCAAACCCAGTTCATCTAATGCACCGTGCTACAAGCACAAAACCTTTTCTCTCACTCACATTGCACAAGCTGAATAACAACAATGAGCAAGACTGAATTTAAGGCCCAGGAAATTAAATAATATGGGAGGTGTGGTGCTGGGATGTATTAACAAAGATAACAAAAGATAAAACAAGGTTAGAAAAAAAACAACAAATCTGTGCAACCGTGGAAAACATTGTGACTTTCTTCCTCTGTGGGATTTATGCCTTGATCTTTTTTAATCTTTTGGCTTTAACGGCCAGTGATGTGTGTTTGTTTCCTCCAGTGCTGACAGTCATTCTCCTCCTGCACTGGAGGGGCCTCGATGCAGGAAGGAAAGACAGAGGTCAGCTATCTTGTTCTTACTGGCAGCACAAATGCAAATGAGACTGGCATGTCGAGGCAGAGGAGAACTGTCAACAAGGCCTCACAGACACTGCTTAAATCTCATCACAACACTGTCATCCGTGTTGCCTTTACAGCTTTACAAGCGGATCAACAAAACCTTCAGCATGTTTTCTTGTTAGGCTGCACTATGAAAATATGAGCTTATTGCAAGAAACAACACTAACTAAACTATTAGCACGGCGACCTATTTTCAGTTCCTGCAAGTTTGTGTGTTTAAGCCCACTAACTGGGTCCAGTGGGGTCTGAAGGAGCTCTGGCTTGGGAAGAAAGAAATAAATCACAGCTACCAATCTGTAGAATAGCTAACAATGTGTACAGAAAACTACACAAACAGCAGAAAAAAGGCTAAACCTAACTTGTGACAGGCTGTGTCTGTTGCCTCGAGTCTTTCTTGGGGAACAGTGAAGTGTCGACGTCTCTACAACAACACCCTTACTGTTAGCGTTAACTGTCACTCATTTTTAGGATGTATTTTATCTTAAAGTATTTTGTTTGTCTGTACTATTACCAGCAACTAGCTGAGACATTAAACAGCCACAGTAAAGAAATATTTACAAGCTAATAGCAAAGAAGGGTTCGCAGGGTCAACAAACCAACAACAATCATTATTTGCTGAATGTAGGAGCTAGCTAAACTCCGACCCACACTGTCTCTACCCCGTCCCTCTATGTTTGTATCTGATGAGGAGGACAGGTCAAAGCTAACGTGTTAGCTGAGTTTAATGTATAAAAACAGTCTGTGCAGACATTTGTCAGTGACTGGATCTTACTGTACTCACCTCCGAGTTCCTGTACAAAAACAACTGCACCGTCTGTGCGTCTGAGCATGCGCTGTGAGCGGACTAAAACTCGGAGGTAAATCTCTGGCGAGTGTTTTCTCTCAGAGAGCTGCAGTAGAGACGGTGATGTGTCCAGTGTAAAGCCAGGCAGCAGATGAGTGTTGCTGCTCTCTGCTGTCTCTCCTCTTCTGCCTGCTACCAGCTGTTGTTATGAGACGTTCAGGGGGCGGTGCTTACTTCTGTCGGTCAACGAGAGGTGGGGCGATCCGTAGTGGTGGCGCGGACACGTGACACCACCGTCTTGCACTGTTATCTGCTGACTGTATCAAGGTGCAGAGATACACAGACTGAAGCGCATCTTTATCTTGCTGCCGCAAATATAGCTTTCTTTTTGTAAACAAATGTGTTTCGTTTAAAATCATGCACGATTGAAAAATGTAGCACAGCGTCAGCCATGGATCACAGGTTGTTAGGTCCAATGATCAGGAGAAAAGGTTCATAACACAGAGTCAGGTTAAAGTTCAGAATAATTAGTTAAGATCAGATTTTCAGGTCGAGGCAGGTTCAGCGCAGAGCAGAAAGACAGGTCCGATAAACAGAGCAAGGGTCAGATCCAAACAATGAGAATATCTGTGCCAAGTCCACAATCCAAACTCCAGTCAGAATGAGCAGAGCTAAGGGGCTCAGAGCTGGGATCAGGGTCCAAACGAAGCAGGTTGAGCACAGGCAAACAGGTCAGGTTCAAGAATGGCTGGAGTGTAGCGGCTGGTAAACAGATCTGACAATCTGGCAGAAGACAGAGGGCCGCAGATCTGCTTTTTAAGGGAGAGGACCAGGCGAAACTGATCAGGCTGATTAGAGTAAGGCAGGTGAATTAGATGGAGCAGAGACAGGAAGTTGACCATATTTTAAAATTAAACAGGGTGTCAGGCCAGAGACCACGACACTAGCAGGAATTAATATGCTTCACAGATGGATCGGCTTCTCTGTGTCTATTAAACATTTGTTATTACTTGTTGTTAATATATCATCATTAAATCACAACCAGCTAGACCTTGCTAAGTCTCACAAAGGTTCAACTATGTCGTACAGAATTTGAGAAGTCTAAATTGAGGAAGGGGCAACGGTGGATGAGTTGGTACACAGTTGTCCATACATTCCAGGGTCAATGGTTCAGCACAGCACACTAAAACCCACCTATAAAGTATGTTAATAAACAAAGACTTCGAAAATGAATTCATTGCAAACAATACGTACATTGAATGAAACAAGGTGATACAGATTATGGTTAAAAAGTCTTTCGTCCTGGACTAAGAGGCTTTTTCCAATCATCAAACTATCTTAATAAATTGAAACAAGAGTCTACAGATATGCTAGCAGCTCTGTGACACCATGATCGTCTGGTGGTCCCATCACAAAACAAAAGATCCAGTGCAAAGCTCTTCAGCTCTGTGTAATTGGACAGACAGCCTGGCATTACTATACCAGTGGAAAAAAAAATGCTTATGAAGGACTTTTGACAACAAATTTGATGAAACAACTTTTCCCCGAGTTTAAGTATTTATTTTGTTCCGGCCTTATAAAACAGTTTTCCTCACTGCTTATTGCTCTAGTCTACCCACAGTTCTGTTCTGTGATGTCCAATAAGGTCATGTGACCACTCTCATTACAACTTAGAAATGACCAGTTTAATGTAAAAATGTAATGTAAAAAATACTCACCTGGTGTTTATAACTGCTAATTACAGTACATTCATAACTAGAAATGAACTTCATCGTTGACCTTAAGGGCCACTGTCCTGCTTATTTTCCCACTGTCCTCACCCTACCCAATGTCCCAAGGACCAGGACGGGACACACCTGAATGACAGTAAATCACTGAATAGTAGAGTTACTGAGTCTTTGCACAATGATATATTCTTTGTTGCAACTCTGAAATGAAGGAAATCTGAGGCTATTGTCAGAAAAAACTATAAATATATGTCACACATATCGTCTCCACGTTGTGAGACTGCACAGTATAAAAACAGGTTTTGTGTTTCCCCCATGGGTCAGAAAAACCTCAAACACCTTTAAAGCTAAAGCAATGTTTTAATTTCATTCTAAAGTAAACTAACATTTTGTGTCTGACACTGTTCAAATATCCAGGGGCTCACAGTCATATGGGTCGGTGTAGAAATTAGTATCCAACAGACACTTGCAGTATTCTGACAGCAGGGGGCAGCAAATGCTAGTCAGTCAGGAAACCTCCTCAGGATACCCCTGCATTTTATAAGATGTGAGTCCTTGTAGCAAATAGTGACCTGCTTAGAAACACTGAATGTGCACTGCTTCAGTGTTACAAATGTAGACTTTACATTTCAAGGAACAGTTTCATATCAACAATGAATCACAGTATTATCTGCACTGTGTACACTCGTATACATATGAATATACAAATGTGTATAGATGTTGTGTGCCTTACGTGTGTTTTGTGGATTGACAGTTACTTTAACATGTCTCTGTTTCACTGTCAAATGTCGTCTTTGCATTCAAGTTCACGCCAAGGTTCAGTCTTTCAGTTTGGGCAGCGTGAGGTGCAGTGTCAGCTGTATCAGTAATCAGCAAAGTAATAATGACGGTGCTCAAAGAATGAATAATTTAACCACTACACATTACCCTGGTTCATCCTGAATCCTAATGCTCAAAACATGTTTTTACTGCAGGGCTACTAGATTGACTGCAGTACTTACAGCTATTATTGTACATGTTTTAGGTGTATGGGTATATATACATCATGCATTAATATAACGAAACACAGTAGGATAAACTACACTACCAGTCAAAAGTTTGAAGAGCCTGAAGAGCCAAACTAGTACTCACTTCAGGTGATCTAACCTAAAATAGGGCAGAATTCATACCGGTCTAGAGGTATTTCCACTGGTACGCCGAATGATTTTTCAGCTACACCTCTGCTTATTAGCTCAGGTTTACAAAACCATATTGCAGCTGAAACTACCCCAGTTGCTGCTAGCATCCAAGGCCAATGACGTTTTAAACGTGGCAGGATTCTGGTCATCCACCTACGTGGTGTTTGCAGAATATGTATAAAACGTTCAACAATTAGATGTTCAGACATGTCTGCAAACATCAAGTCCATCAGTACTGTGAGTTTGCTGCCCATCCTTTTAACAAGGTCTTCCAATAAAATTTCAGCAAAGTCTTCAGTGGTGTTTGAAGAAATCTGGAAGTCAGAATTCTCAATTCTAGGCCAAATATTCTCAAACAAACGGTCTGCAATGGCCCTCTGTTCTGTTGTGCCCATACCTAGTTGAGCTTCTTTACTAACCCTATTAACAAATAGTAAAGTAAGAAACTTTACAATATATCTCCTTTTTTCCTTATCTTGATCTGCGTCATTCATTTTGCTGACAGAGTTGGTCTCTCACCTTCGTGACCGTTAGCTACCTGCTGTATATGCTGGCTGCCTCTACGAAACACTTTTCAAAATGATGGAGTCTCAACTCCACTTAGAATGTTTGAGAAGATCAAAGGACTGTCTGTCATTGGTGAATTCAGACAGTGATGTCATCACATGATGTCATATCAAGTGTTGAGGGTTGTTTTGCTGAGTGACACATGATGTCATAAGAGTGTGACCACTCTCATTACAAGTTAGATTAGATTAGATTAGATTAGATTAGATTAGATTAGATTGGATTGGATTAGATTAGATTACACTTTATTGATCCCCAGACGGGAAAATACACGTCACAGCTGCAGAGCAGATATGACATAAAAAGTTAACAACTCAGAATACATCCAGAAAATAGTATAAAAACGCATAATAGTTGCAAAGTGCAATAACAAATACAATGATACCCAGTCCAGGAGGTGAGGCACAGCAGATACAAAGTTTGTGAGTTCATGAGAGTCAACAACAGCACTGAACTGACAGGTGACTTTAGCTGAGAAATCAGGCAGCTCAGACTGCAGTTATCCAGGTCACTGAGTTTGTTGGACAATGGAGACTGAGAAGTCCAATAGCAGCAGGGCCTTGTTTGCATGTTCCTTCTCGCCAGTTCAAGGACTTCAGGTCTCTTATGTTTTTGCAGTGCTAATAGCTGGTAGCTAATAGCATAGTAGTTGTTGCCATGTATAAAGACAATGCTTCTCTCCAGCTCTGCACCTCCATCTCCTCAGCTACTGGTGGGTTTCAGGTCTTCTAGAGGATTTCTGGTGTCCCTGCTACCAGGAGAGACACTGTGTTTTCCATGGCTAATAGCTAGTAGCTAATAGCATGCTAGCTGAAAAACAATGCCGTATCCATGGCAACGTGCTTGTCCAAACAAAGTCTCCAAAAGTCCTCACACAAATGCAGAGGATCAGAAAAATCCCTGCAAGTCCACTTCTCCCCATCACTTCAGAAGAGCACACAACACGAATTGGAGGAGGATGATCCAGCAACACTCAGCAAAACAACACTCAAAGGGAGGAGCTGCTGTAGATGGCTGCCACCCAGCCGGTGCCATTCTAAAACTCTGGTCACTCTTATAAGTGACAGGTTTAATGTATGTAATGTAAAAAAATAGTCACTCTGTGTTTATGACTGATAATTACAATACATTCACATCTATATAACTACAAATCATCTAAAGCATTTGAACTTCATCATTGATTGCTTAATAAATAGTGCCAATATAACAGTGAAAAACTGAAGGCTTAAATGTTAAATATGCTAATAGCTAGTTTATTTACTGTGCATACATCAAGCTGTTTTACTCAGTGGTTGGGACCAGTTGAGATGACTAATGGGGTAGGAAATCTGAGGCTATTGTCAGTACAAAGTGTATATATTGTCACACATATTGTCTCACTGTTGTGAGACTGCACAGTGTGAATATGGGTTTTGAGCGTGTTTCTCCCATGGATCAGAAAAATCTTAAACACCCTAAAGCTAAATTAAAAAGTATTTTACCTCAGCAATATTTTTATCTAATTCTAGAGTAAAACAACCATTTTGTGTCTGACACTGTTCAAATATCCAAGAGCTCACAGTTACAGGTAGGTGCACTTATTAAAATCAGTACCCAGTAGTGACACATTTACTTGCAGTGCTCTGACAGCTGGGGGCAGCAAAGGCCAGCAAAGCTCCAAATGGTCTTTATCGATGAGTCAACAAAACCTTATTTCATGGTACCCTTCTGCAAAGTTTTGCCAAACTTAATATGCATCTAACAAAGCAAACAAGTGTCTAACAGCAGGAGTAAAATACCAGTTTAAATATTTTCCTCATTAGGATTTGGAGACAGAGTTACTGCAACCCTTTAGAGACTATTAAAATAGCTACTTCCAACACTACATTATTGTCATTTGGAAGTTGAGTCATGGCAACTGGACTAGTAGTACTACTTAGTAATGGTAGTAGTAGTAGTAGTAGCTTCTTTAGTCTACAGAGACAGACTGAAGAAGCTACTTGGGTGAACAGTGAAACGTTTCAACCTAACAAGAGTCCAGTTGTCATGACTCAACTTCCAAATAACTTCACCTGGATGACTGAGAATCTTCACCGATAAACATTATTACTAGTTACCAACAGGTGCAAATACCCTCAGCACAATAAAAATGAAAGTGCTTCAGTTTCCTCCACTTGAATATACTTGAATATGGTGGAGGTGGTCTCCTGGTTGCCTTAAAACATATCAAAGCTAAATATTTGGTTCTAGTAGAATATTTCAGGATTAGGTTTTGTTAGAAGAAGAAGAAAAGTACAAATACAACAAGCGACCAAACACTGACGCGTCATCACTGCGCCAAGAACAGTTCCACATATCCCATACAAAGAACAGTGTCAACTGCGCACATATGGATTCATCTAAACTATTGTGTAAAAAAACTTCCGTCTGCAGTACAGCATGAGCAGTGGTTTGCATAAACCCTGAACAATACAACGCATCTGGAAGGATCGTGCTTGAGACCCGGTGGACATTAATTAGTGATTGGGCGGTCCCCTTATAAAAGGGAGACGCGCCCAGTGCGCTGCTCTGTCTCCATACCAGCCAAGATGAGCTACAGTTCTGAAGTCTTCTCCTCCTCCTCCTACCGGAGGATTTTCGGGGATTCTCCCCGTTATGCGTCCTCACCATCGCGGACAGGGATGAACCCGTCCTCACGTGGAGGCTATCGGGCCTCCTCTCTACCCCGGAGCAACATTTCCTCCCTGGGCTCGTACAGCAGAAAGCCCGGTCGCTCTTTCTCGCCTATGCCACTGGAGACCTTCGACCTGACACAGAGCACCGTCCTCAACAATGAGTTCAAAATCATCCGCACCAATGAAAAGGAGCAAATGCAAGGTCTTAATGACCGATTCGCAATGTTCATCGAGAAAGTACGTAACTTGGAGCAGCACAACAAAGTGCTGGAGACCGAATTGGTTAGTTTGCGCCAGCGGCAGACCGAGCCGTCCCGCCTGGCAGAGCTCTATCAGCAAGAGATCCGAGAACTGCGCTCCCAGCTCGATGAACTGAACGGGGAGAAGTCCCAGCTCATGATCGAGAGGGATAATCTCGAAGACGATCTGCATAAACTCAGAGGAAAATACGAAGAGGAGTTCCGCGCCCGCGAAGAGGCGGATGCTACCCTCAAGGGTTTTAAGAAAGATGTGGATGATGCTACCATGGTGCGCCTGGACCTGGAGAAGAAGGTGGAATCTCTGCTGGACGAGATCAACTTCCTGAGGAAGGTGCACGAAGAAGAGGTGGCCGAGCTGACGGACATGATCCAGGCTGCCCAGGTGTCTGTGGAGATGGAGGTGTCCAAACCCGATCTCACCTCCGCCCTCAAAGAGATTCGCGGCCAGTACGAGTCTATGGCGTCCAAGAACCTACAGTCCGCCGAGGAGTGGTACAAGACCAAGTTTGCGGACCTGTCTGAGCAGGCCAACCGGAGTAACGAGGCCATCCGCGCCAGCAGGGAGGAGCTGAACGAGTTCAGACGGCAGCTGCAGTCCAAGACCATCGAGATAGAGAGTCTGAGGGGAACCAACGAGTCTCTGGAAAAGCAGCTGCGGGAGATGGAGGAGAGGCACAATGTGGAGATTGGAAACTACCAGGTAAATACTTCTTAATGACTTTGCAACTAATTTCTAACAGTGAGTGTTTAGTGTCTCATACTGTTACCTTAAGACGAAAGCGCTGTTCTTTTTTTGTTTCGGGTTGTTTTTAAAATGCATATCTATCTATCTATCTATCTATCTATCTATCTATCTATCTATCTATCTATGCTTATAAAACGGGGAGCAGCTGCTGCCGTTCGGGCTCTGTCCGTGGTGCTGAAACTCATTCCCCTGGGACAGTGCGCTCAGCAGCTGCATCTGACAACGCCCACTCAGTGTATATGCTCTAAATGAGTAATATCATACAAGTGCTGCTTTTGATTTAGTCTTCCTAACATTTATATTTATATTTATATTTATATTTATAACATGTAATTCCCAGTTACATAAGGCACAGCTTAACAATAGGCAGTCTTTGTATGTATTTGCTATCTTATTCCATTAAATATCATTGCATACTAATGAACCTTTTCATGCTTGTTGTATCCATAAAGAAGCTAAACATTACATACATTATGGCCTTTTTCTTCTTAGGAGAGCATGGCAGAGCTGGAGAATGACTTGAGGACCACTAAGAGCGAGATGGCTCGTCACCTGAGGGAGTACCAGGATCTGCTGAATGTCAAGATGGCACTGGATATTGAAATAGCTGCCTACAGGTGGGTATACCTCTCAAAGACACCTTACCTTTCATCAGACACAGTAACATCTATAATACATTGTACAACATATTTATGGTTTCCTGTTTATTCTCAACGTTTCCCTGCAACATCTTCTCTGAAGGAAACTACTGGAAGGTGAGGAGACCCGTATTGGGACAGGTATCACCTATCCCAGCTCCTCTGTAAGTGCTGGTATTGGGCAAGGCTATAACTACCAGCCCCGCATTTATACAAGCTCTGGCAAGAGCTCCAAGAAGGAGGAGGACCCGCAGCAGCAGAGCAAGTCTGGGGGCAAGGTGACCCAGAGGGAAGCTTTTGAAGAACCAGTGGTCACCACCAAGAAGCCGGAGAAGCAGCAAGATTCCAATGATCTTCCCACCAATCAGAAAAACTAAGAATCTAGTGTAAGCCTGTCATTGACATGTAGAGCCTCCCTTCATCCTCCATTCCTTCATTCATCTCTGCCCTAAAACAACCTTTAGCCTGGCACTTATAGATCTGAGGTGATGATGATGATAAAGCAGTCAAGGGTTCGAACATCTGATACAGAGTGCTCAGGATATCGGTTTGTTTTATGTTGCTTAATTCCTCCCTGTAACCTTTGTCACCCCACATGTTTCCCAAAGGAAATCCATTATAACTCTACTATAACCATCACTCTATACAAAACCACAGTACATCTGCCTTCTCTCTTTGTCTCTCACAAACTCAACATCAAACAATAACCAGCACTTAGTTAGTGTCTCTTACAGACGTATGGTCTTCAAAGTACAACGTGCAACTGGTCTTTCTCACTAATGTTACATCAATATGTTGTACTGACACATGGTAGATACCACAAGCAGTGAGATACTCTCAACACTTTACAGTGAAAGCATGCGTGTGCAAGCAAGGAGAACATTTTCCATCCTCATTACATCTATTTACATAAAAGAAGAAATATTCTTGACAACATGCTGACAGTTTAATTAGAAAGCACACAACTAAGAAACCAGCTGAAGTAAACAATAGTACATGATATTGTCTTACTGAGCCAATATTTCATGTGTCCTCAGTAAAAATGTATTTTCTAAACAAAATGCTTAAATCTCTTCTTTCACAATACAGTTGATTTGACTGTGGTTCAATTAGTTCTGGACGAATTTATAAAAGAGGACAAACATCCTCAGTAAAGCACTGACCCTTTTTAACTTTTTAAAAAGGGTTACTAAAAGGGTTAACTAAGTTTATTTAACGAAAAATTACTGTAGCTTTTTAATGAAATCAAGACTTTAAGCATACAGGCAAACAAATATATTAATAAAGCATCATTTGCATGGTTTATGTTGAAATTGCATGGAATACATCAGAAAATCATTTCAATTTCAAAGTTTTGCCTAATACCTTTCTTTAATCCACGGACACTGCTGAGCATCACCATCCACACTCATTATTTACTGTAACAGAAACGTTGCTTGTTAAACTGCAGGCTAGATTTGAGGCTGCCGACTTAGTTAGGCTACAGATTCCTGGTAACGATGAAGTGTTCGCTTAATGTGCTACGAGATACAGGGGAGAGCGGTTAAAAATGTGTACGATCCATCTGGGTGTGATGAATTGTATGTGTATTTAACACTATTTTCCATGTACCATCAGTGATGTTGGGATGCAATGAAGCTCCATATTCTATATAGTGTCACTCAGCCTGAAGAAAACCATGCCAACAAAACTCATACTCAAGTTCTGTCCAAACCACAACTCGTTTTAATCAACCTGACCTCCGTCTTTTTCACCCATGGCCATGACTGGATAAAACGCCTGTTGTAGTAAGACCTCACCACTAGAAATCCTTAAGTACAAGAGGCTTGTATCTTGTTTTTTGCTTGTGCACTGCCAACCTTAATACAGTTATGATATTCTCTTGCTGCTGGTCATGGCGATCCATGCCCTGACAAACACTAACAATGAAAATATTGCTGATTGTACAGCAGACTTTTCTGAATAGCTTCCCTGTAGTTTTACCTGAGGCTTGTGATAAGTACCTTAGTACTAGAGCAAGTGTGAGTGTGTATGTATGTCTGCACAGAGGCCTATCATAAATTGAATTATTTCGGGAACAGCAAATCTAAAAGTTGGGCATTGACTTATATATTATTGTCAGTCAGAAGAAAAGAAAGACGTATAATTAATATACAGCATTTGTAGCATACAGTTACAATAATGAAGGAACT
Source organism: Helostoma temminkii (assembly GCA_900302695.1). NCBI lineage: Eukaryota > Metazoa > Chordata > Actinopteri > Anabantiformes > Helostomatidae > Helostoma > Helostoma temminkii. The sequence goes on along the minus strand of OMLM01008913.1, from coordinate 158,145 downwards.
ATTCATGTTTGCAGATGTCAAGCCGTTATGTATTTCTACAGCACTGCCAGACTTTTCCAAATGCACATGCAACACGCTCTATGAAAAAACAAATGTTTTTAAATACAGTTAACCACCAATCCAAAACCAACAGTTAAGATGTAGCCATAGAAGTAGTAAGTAGTAGTAGCAGTACTTGATGTAAAATGCCTTAAAACACCAGCAGCTTTGTCTGGCTATGTGTGACATGTGCGATTCTGTTCAGTGAAGTGTTTAATTATTATTTTATCTATTCATTAGCTTTTATTAGAGTTACCATGACTACAAAAGCATAGGAGGAGAATGTAGTTGACATGCTGTTCTCTTTACTGTTATGATTGCTGTGTGACACCATATCAATAAAGACTTGAAATTAGCGAGGCTGCAAATGATTTGATTTGATTGTGTTTTTCTTTTATATGTGCCACACAGTTTTTAAGCAAGAATGCCCATACTGCATGTAGAAATGATATTACATTAGCTATAGTATCATAAAGTACCTAGATTTAACACACAATAGCTACATCAGTTCATTTATGAGGGAATACATTCAATTATTAATTAATTTACTAATGAGATTTATGCAGGTCCTGTACTAAAGTACAATTTTGATACATCCCTGAGGCAAATGAATGGAGGAATTGATATTAAAGGGAAAGCTGTGGCTTTATTGATCCCTGGAGTTAAATTCACAGACCAAACAATATGTAAACTGCTCCAAAATGTGTTTCATGCATACCAGCATGCAAGTAAGGTGACACACTCTCCATAATTATAATAATAGATAATAAATAGTACACATATGTTAATTTTACAAATATTTTTTACATGATAGGCATGAAATAGGAAAAATGATTTAGGTGCAAAAGTAAATAATGATTTGGACCAATGCAATGTCACCTTGACCCCTCCCTTTCTCTTTTTCTCTGCTTCTCCTGGCCACAGTGCAGGTGTACAGTACAGAGATATGACAGATTAACGCTGACCTTTGTGCCTCATACCACTGCTCCACACACCTAAACACACAAACCTTGAAATCTTGGGCTTCCTGGAGCATCTCTGCTTAGTCCATCTCATCTCATGTCCACCAACTAGGTGGGACAGCATTGGTGCTGGGTGTGCATGTGTGACGCAGGTTGCAGCTCTTCAAAGATTTATACCCCTGCAATGCTGTTGAGTAGATGGTGTGATGAGAAGTATCCAGTCAAATGACACAGTAAAAGCCCTGTTATGAAACAGCCCCGCCCCCGTTCTGCTTCAAACTTTAGAAGAACCCCAACTCTCAACGTTAACCTTAGCCACCCAGTCTGTTTCATAACCATAAAAGCATGACAGTATGATGAGGCTTTAAAAATATGAAAAACAGTGCAGACTGATTCCATGCATAAAAAGAAAACCTCCAATAAGGAATTTTATTCAGTGTGAGATTACTTCAATTATACATTGCAGTTGATGATTTCTCAAGAGTGTCATTGGGTAATTACACATGCTTGTGTTAACATACTTACTTTGTTGTGAAAAAACTGTTCACGCAGCAATAGAAAGAGCCAAGAATAAACAGAGTAAACTAATACAAATTTCTCTACTGGTTTCTCGTGTGTGTTTGCCCTAAGTGAACTATTTAAATAAAGGTTGAATTGTTTTATTTGTTTTTATGATAGCTTTTATGATAACTATTCTATATGGAATACAATCTTTAGATGTCTTGAGCATCCATATACGTTTCACTCATGTTCACATGACATATTTTATATCTTTGTAAATGGGTTTGCAGTGATTGGCTAGTCAGTTTGTTTGAGAGTTAATCTAAACATCCACACTCCTCACTGACCATGGCAATCTATCCTTTTCATTTCTTCCCCTTAGGTGCCTTAAGGGATAAAGGAGACTATGTTGAGGGAGAAACATGTTTTATGGTCTGTCTGGTGATAAGTATCTGTGTGGGGCTGTAGTGGTGGTGGAAATGAGAATCAGGCTGCGAAATTAGTTGGCTGTGGCTGTAAATTTCACCTGTTAGTCTCCGGAACAAAGCCATTGCTCTTCACCAGACTGAGGTGTCAACTCTGCAGACATATAACACACATGGAGTATTAACAGCAACTAACAGCAACAAATAATGGTGGGAGGAAATCAATCCCTGAACAAAGGAGATATTGCTGCTGTAAAGAAACAAAGTACATTTACTTGAGGGCTGTACTAAACGACAGTTTTGTAGCAAAGTATTTCTACTTTGAGTATTTCCATTTTCTGCTACTTTGTGTTTTGACTTCTCTACCTTTAAGGCCAAATATTGTACATTTACTCCAGCACCTTTTTGTTAGTTACTTTTCAGACACACATTAATATTACAAAATACAGTATAATGATACATGGAGACTTTTCACACACAGAGGCCACATAAAGTACTTCACACCTGCATAAAGCCCATTGACCACTACTGTAAGACCAAAAAAAAAAAAAAATTGTCTTTATACAATCTCTAATGTGAACCTACAAACTGCTGGACCGCTTCTCTTAGACAGTCAGTATGAGTTGGTCTGTAATTCAAACACTGCCCAGTAGTATGTAAAGGATTTTTATTTATAATTATAAATTCGAGCATACAGATAAATTATTGTTTCCTCTTGCAGACACACACTTTTTCAGTGCAATGCATGTAACAACTTTCAGCTGAGTGAAAGGTGGTTATGTATGTCAGTATTCCTACCAGCAAATAAAGTGTTAATTTGTGAGTTGCTATGGCTGTTGCCTTGGAATCTGTTGCCAACATCCTGCTGCTACACCGGCCTTGGGGAATGACCGGTCTCAGAGACAGCGGTTAGCTCTTGTCCAGACAGGCAGACACAGAGGTCTGAAGAGAAGTATATAGACAGATACAAGGCCAGCATGAATAAGCAAACCACAAACAAAGAACAGGTACATAGTGTAAAAAGGGATTGTCTTAAAACCTGATGCAAAAACCACAGAAAATAAATTATTGACAAGCAATTTAGTGTTCTGTGGGGAGAAAATTGTAATTTGCCATGAAATTGCCTCTGTGTGGCACAAAGTGCTGAATCATTTTCATGTGTGACGTGCTGCTATCTCTGCTAACAAATCTGTCACAGTTTTTTTCTCTTGGTGCTAATAATAGCAGAGAACGAGCCAGCAGAGCCAGACAGACAGAAGGAAGATGAGTTTTCCTTTCCCCTGTTCCTGACCTCAGTCTAAGTTTGGATAAGAACGGATCGAGTGGTATTCAAATTATTAAACGTAAAAATATAATTATATTAGCTGCATCCATTTCATCAATCAAAAAATGGGCTATGGCCAATGGGGTTCTTCATATTTGATTTATTAAACAAAGGTTAATCTGGTTTAGTTTGTTCTTTAGTGGGTGAACTACAACATATACCAGATTAATAGATTTACATGTTACATTTATATTTTGGCTAATTTTTTGACTTTTTTCAAAATTATAAATAAAAATTTGTTTAAAAAAAATATTGACACCTAGTGACACCTAAATAAAGTCAGAGCCAAGCCCATACAGCTTTTCAAGGATGTTAAAGCCCATTTTCCTCAAAAGCACCAACACTACCAGTCAAAAGTTTAGATACACATAGAAAGTAAGCTTGGTTTTAAAAGAATCGCAGATTAGATAATATCAAACTGATCAGGAATATAGTGTAGACATTAATATTGCAAATGACAACTGTAGCTGCAAACAACTGTTTTTTAAAATAATATGTACATAAACATACAGAGAGATCTGATCAAAAAACTTTAGTCTTCATTAGTCTTCCAACAGCACATTATTTTTTATGTTTATTAAAAAAATAATAAAAGGATAACTGATCATTAGAAAACCCTTTTGCAATGACGGTAGCACAGCTGATGAGATCTTTTCATGAAAAATATAGTAATTCCTACGTGTGTCCAACATTTGACTGGTAGTTTGTGTGAGTACACATCGATATGAAACATGATGAGCTTTAATAACAACAGTGTTTCACGTCACATCTAGTAGACTGCAAAATAAAGGAAATGTTCAATGTTAAAACACATCATACTAGGATTAATTTCTTTTTTATTTTGGGGTGAATACCTATTCTATTGTCAGTATTTCATCATACCCTACAGTGTGCAGAGTGCATGGTTATACATGGAAATGTCTGATGAAACTAAAAGGAAAGGTATTTTTAGATTTCAACTGGCTGCATCAAACAGTAGAGAAGGACAAAGTTGCAATGAGAAGCTGATGTGTGCATGATAAGCAGCAGAACTGAAGCCCAGCACACTGCTGTTGATGCACAACATGCGCCGGAGGCACAAACTGGGACTGTAGAGATAAATCTGGTAAAAATTGCACATGCCCTTCAGAAATTTCAAAACACATGGGAATATTTTGGAAAATCTTGATTTAGTTTACTTTTTTTTAGCTTACAGTCTACAGATACAGGTTCCATAAAATTTTCAGCAGTTCAGCTCCCTGGGAGGTCCCTGGAGTCCTAAAAAGACATCTGTGACATATGGTAATTTGGTTTAAAGCAGCCAGGAACATCCCTCACAGGCTTCCCGCTTCCACCCTGTCTATAGCATGGGATCAGAAATCTATGTTTTTGGGGCGTGTCAAATTGCCTATGTCCATGGTAACCACGGACCCTTTGCCAAGGTTTGTTCCAGGAATGGGAACATCACCACAAGTTTACATCTTTTCCTTTTGTAAGCAGGTATGAAAGACCTTCACATCGAAAAGTCCTGCACACGTATCTTTAGAGTTTCTGATCGCTGACAGTGTATCGAGAGACAAATCATATCGGCCTCACACCAGAGATGTCCAACCCTAGTGTGTAATATCAAATCATATCATATCACCTACTACCTACTACGCCTTACCAACACAATACAGTAAAGAAATAATAATATGGCCCTATGTGAGTAGGTTCATCATTTTGTAAGCATATTTTACACAGCTATAAGATGCCAGGTCATGAGTGGGAACACATGTGTAATAGCTAACTTTATATTAATACTTGGTATTCATGTTAAGTGTAACTTTTCAAAATTATCAACACACTATAATTGTGTCATTACGTGGTTTGTATAAATAAAATTACTTTGTCTCCAGTTTTCAAACAAAAACTCATATCAGTCCCAAATATGTATTTACCCACCCATCAAAAATAAAGCTGAACCACTTGCCCCCTTGCTTCAACCCAGATCGGCAGTAGATGTGGATTTGTTTTTCAGTTTTTCAGTTTTTAGTGCTAGTGCTAGCTTATGAAGCTATCTATCATAGCTGCAGCTCTGTGGAAGAATCTCACATCGAAAGCAGACCAACAAGGGAACCACTAGAGCCAACGCTCCAGTGTATGTTCACAAACTAGTAAAAAGAGCCACTGTCATCTGATAGGCACTTTAAGACAATCAGCATATATTTAAAAACACCATAGCGTTATTATACAGACACCATGACCTTACAGGCCATTAATCTACATTTGCAGTACAGCTTCTAACAGTAACACTTGTGCTTTAGTCACTGACTTGAAGAGGAACTGTTGCTTGGGTTCTATTCAGATGAGACTTGTTATTTTGGGGATGCCAGGAAAGGCACAGTCGTGTGGCAAAACAACACCCAGCCTAAAGGGATGTGTCCTTAAAGTAACCTTGTGCTAAAGAGTGAAACAGCAGTATTAGCCAGTGTTATTTGGGTGTTGACATATTGGTTTTTACCTTAACAGTGTTGGTTTAAAAAGAGAATAAACTGAGTGAAAGATCACGGTGGATTACTGTTTTCTAAAATGTTCCTCCTCTTTAGAGCTTGAGGTGTGAGCTGCCACTGTCTAATCTATAATAGAGCAGCTGAGCCAGTCCAGAGGCTTTCTATTCAGCAGCCATTCTGCACACTGTGACACAGCAATTTGAGAGTGGAGAAGGCAAAAGGAAATTGAAAGCATAAAAATGTAACAAGCTCAGTGTGATGTTGAAAAGACACTTCATCAAGGTGTCATGAGGGACTAAAACCCATAAGTTAAGCAGTTCGAAGGACAGTAAGTCAAATGGAATAGTAAATCACAAGCTCAAAGCTTTAAAAAAAGAGCCTCTGATCAGTTTTAGATGATTCTGCTGCATCAATCAGTGTTAAGAATTCCCTTTTTTATCCATGTTACAGCTTTAATGACACGACTACAGCTTTAATGTAGGTAAGATGAAAGTTTAAATAAAACATCAGCTTTTTGTAAGGATTTTATTTGTGGCTCCTTCTTTTTTCTTGTTTCTCAATGCTAAAATATTAAAATCACTTCAGTCTGATAACAGATGTTGCTCAGTAGTTGCAGACATATGCAGCAGTGTTGTCATGTCACACACGTATTTACCTAGAGTTTTTACACGTAAAGTTTTTAAAAAAGCATCAGCTTCTTCCCAAATATACAGATTATACAATATAGTCAAATAAATCCTTCATTAAAACAGGCTGCTTTCGTGTGATCAGACCACATCATTATGACCTTTAATTTCCTCTGCAGCTGAACAGATGTGAAACTGTGAAAGGTCAGGCAGAGTAATTTCTGCTATCATTAATCATCAGGCCCTTTGGATATGGATGTAGTTGATTTAAAACTACACTAAAGGAGATACTATCAAGCCCACTAACAACAAAGAAAAGAATTATTAATATTAAGTTATGTGTACCTGTCTAGGTAAGTCCACTCTTCTGGAACAAATGGCCTGTTCCAGTGGGAGATCTTCCCCTGGTTCTTCATTTGACTGAAGAAACAATGCAAGAGGACCCAGACACACACTAAAAAATATAGAACAAACTTCAATCAATCAAACTTTAGTTAAACAGCACCTTTTCTTATTGGTAAATACAATTTCAAGTGCTTTACAACTGAGTGAGAAGTTAAGAAC
>OMLM01008913.1:123596-148017 GCA_900302695.1 Helostoma temminkii | reverse complement strand
CAGTGCCGTTGGGACTTGAGACTGGAGACTCAACGCAACATTTCTGACTTGTACTGTTGAAATATTTACCTCCCACAATGAAGTTGTTATTGTGTATGACTGCCTGACTGGTGTTTGTGTAGGTGTGTGGGTGTGTGTGTGTGTGGGGGGGTGTTGCTGTGTATATCAGCAACTCATGAGTCAAAGCGTGTTATTAGAGAGCAGATCGATAGAGCACGATCAGCTATTAATTAAAAGCAGTTTAGACACTTGTATAGTCAAACATGACTCATCTATGTACAGTCTTCTTAGGACTATACATGGGTTAGTATAGTTTTTTGTATCTCTGACCATTTTTTCACAATGGAATTTGAGAATCAATTTTTATGTCTTGTTACAACCCTATTCCTAAGGAATATAGAGAGAGCTATGAGAGCGTGTGTGTTGCTTTGTGCTCCACAGATTTATGGATAAGATGATTATCCAATTGACTCCTTTCTTTTTCATCAAATAATATAATTACAGGCTCTCTGTGGGTGAAGACTCTATGTTAACGCTTGGGGAGATGAAGATATCATGTTAATTACACTGAATAATCTGCATGTCAAATCTGAGTCTTTTCTTAAATAAGAAACTGTGTTGCATTGATTTATATTCCCAGGGAAAATTTAGATTTTACAAAAATATTCTGTCGTATTCATTTTTCATTTAATTCCTGAGTGAATCCAACTCTGAAAATACTTTTTCACGTCTAATACTGTAATCTTATGCCTGTTTTCAAGTCTTGTTCCAAATGATTACATATAAAAACAGAGTAGAAACAGTTAATGTGAAAACATACTTGAGAAACTAGGCTACTATCTTTAAGCAATTGCTGGTGTGTGTGGTTGAGTCAAAGCAGCACAGAGAAATAAATAGGTGCATGGGATTATATTTTAATTCTTTATTTATAAATACGTCTAAACTGTGCACAGCACATTCATTTCTGAATGTTTTAATACACCAGAATATACTGTAGACACGTGTTTGTGTGCATCTTTGTCTTCTCCTGTGTGTATTTTATTCTGTGCATATGCTACAGCCACTGCCATTTTGTTCCAGGGGTCAGTCAGTCCCCAAGGACTTTCCCATCATCCTGTCCACCCTCCCCACCTGGTGACATCAAATAGTCGCTCTAAAGAAAAGCCTGGTCCACCCCCATCCTGAGAAATACACACACCTCAAGGAGAACAAAGAATATTGCTTTAAAGGTTTGAATGCGCATGTGCCTGTATTGTCATCTCATTGTATTGTGCATCTCTATATCCTGTCATGTTACCTCCATAATGACTGGCAGCTGAATAAAAAAACTAAATAACTTCTCTGACAAATTAACAGACAACATGCAGTGAAAACATTTCTCTGAAAACACAGTGGTCATTGAGCAGATTGGGATTTAGTTGGTCTCACTGACAGATCTAAGCAGTTTACAAAAGCTCAGTGTCTGTAAGAAAGATCATTATCAGCCAGTCTATTGCCCTGAATGTCCTAGAAGAAGATTCCCTGGCAGCAGGTGGAAGAGATGTGATATTCCTCAATAAAGTGTATGTGGGAAATATGAACATGTCCACTTGCATTTCTCTTTAGTCGGGTTTTTATATTATACATTTCCATATGCCACGCCCTAACTAAAAGAACTGCTACTGATTATGTTTATTTTGTCACTAGGTACAAATTGTAATTATTGATTTGGGATTTTAGGCTTTAAGTACCAGGGCTCTGACCTTTAGCAAATTGGAGGACACTCCTTTATCTCACCCTCACAGCAGCTGTCAGTCTCTCTCTCTCTTGTGTGTGTGTGTGTGTGTGTGTGTGTGTGTGCGTGTGTGTGTGTGTGTGACCCCCTTTTGACATGCTCATTGGACCGCAGAGAAGGCTAATTTGGTAGGGAAGCTATGTGAAGAGGTTTGGATTGCGGGGACAAAGGACATTCATGAATGACGTCTTTCAAGAAGCTTCATTCTGTAATAACACCATGTGGTTCAACATTAAACACTGAATGAATTATAATAATGATGATGTGTACAATACAGTTGAATCAAAATGCTTCAATAGACTCTTGGTGATTCTTGGTTTGAGTTGATTTAGATGCCGCACTGTGCCATGCTGCTTTATTAGTTTTAGATGGAGATTGCATTATTCATAGTGATGAAGAAGCTGGGGTGCACAACATTGTGCTGTGGAGGACCTGCAGTGGGGAGGATGGGGGTGGAAGGTGGGGAGAGCTGCTTAAGTGGCTGGTTAGATTTCTACTGACAGAAAGTGCGTTGGAGGAAACAGGGAGAAACAGTGAGCACAGAGAGGCAGAAATTCAAAACAACCTTTAATATAATATCATCGCAAGCACGTACAAAAGTACATGTGGAAACAGATGTACAGAATATTTTATGTAGAGGACATCTTTTCCAGATAATGAGGTGTGATATACTATGATAAACTACACTAAAGTAACACAAACTAGGCTTAACCCTTCCATATTACAAGTTCTAAGGGTTATACACTCATGCACACACTTATCCTGGTAAAACACGGTACAAGTACAATGTTGTAACTGACGTTGGAAGCTAAAAAAAGTACGACCCAAGTACCCACCTGAAATATCTAGCTGCTTGTGAAGTCGTCATCACGCATGACATGCATCTATGTATAGCACATAATGTATGCTGGAGTCTGGATCATGGCTGCTAACATGCAGAGTGGTGTCGAGCTTCTCATCTCACTCTTGGCGATGAAGCAAGTGTAGCTGCAAAATGTCAAACCTCCACTTTAACCCACTGATAGAATGTCTCTTTGTGTGTCAGACATTTGTTGGCTAAACAGACTGAAAGTTTCTTTTGGACAGACGCATTTTGCGATCACAAACATATTAGTGGGATCCTGCAGCAGCTGCTTGTTTAGGGTCACTTTGACAAACTAATAAGTGTTTGCATTTACTCATCCCACATTTTTCCTTTCCTGTCTTGTAGTTTGAGTTTGTCTCGCCACACACGGCTCCTCTATAAGGCCAGAAGAGCTGGCAACTGAGTGCAGGATCCAACTCTCTGAATAGATCAGCTCTGAATAATGCAGGGTCCCTACATTTCAGATACCTCTGCTGCAGTTCTGCTTTCACACCCATTATTCCACTTGGATGGGCAAAAGACTCTGATGTATTCATGCACACACACTTGTACTACCTGAAATAGGCCAAAGAATATCAGAGCCGCCTCTGCAGGACTGGGACTGATGGAACGGAAGCTAACCACAAATAACTTGATCATGGACCTTTAAAGTCTTTAAAGAGTTACCTTCGCATACACATGAATTTTTAGGGCAACTTAATGTATTGTATTCATTTGCAACTTCATGTTTTGTGAATCAGGTGGTATAAAGAGCAAAAAAAACAACAAAAAAAAAAAACTGTTCGCTCTTGCTGTTTAATTTTATCATTTACATGTTTCACACCTTCCTTTACACCTGCATCTCACTGTTTAATGTCACCTTTCATATTTCCAGTATCCTTTAATGTTTTCTCTCCCCTCTCTTGGTCATCCATACATCCTCTGATGTGCCATCCTTTCCCACCTTTCCTCGTCCCTGACCCTCTCGACCATACCACCGTACCATCTTTCCTTCACTGTCTCCCTCCCTCTTTTCTCCTCTTGGGGCATCCTCTGCCTCTGACAGTCGCACCTCATGAATTATTTACTTGCACATGTCAGCGGGGGATTTTCGTGCATTTCCCAACCGTTTACAGCTCAAAGACAGACGCAGTGTTTTTGGAGACAAAAAATGTGTGTCTCATTTACATGTACAGGTAAGCATAACATCTCTTCTCATCCTCACATCAAAAGAAGGAAGCATGTGCAACATTTCATGCAGTTGGGAAAATGCTACTATACCAAAAGAAGGAGACTAGAAAACTGCCACGCCCCGATCTGCACCCCCAGCATTACATCACTCTGTGCTGCCTCACGCACAAACATGCACACATACACATTCACTGTGAATCTCATTTTTGTTAATAACTTTTACTTTAAATCTTCTGCATCTGCAATGCAATCTGCAATATGACTGATATAAAAAATATGTTAATGCCACCTCCTGGAAATGTTCATCTGAGTGATCGTTTCACAGATTCACAAAACCTGCCTGTGCTATAAACATCCACTGTAGTTTCATCAGAGGACATTTTTACCATAACCATAACAGTTTGAGGGGACATTGATGTTACAAATGAAATAGCCTTTTAATTTATATCCGTAATGCTTGTCAGTGATATCAGTACTCAGCTGCTAGTGCCATACACATATGATTTTATAAACTACCGAAGTGACAATGACATCACACATCATATAATGCTAAATGAGAATGCGTGATGATGGATTTCTACTATTTCATAATAAGATAGTTTGGAGCTTTCTAGGCAGTATTTTAAGGTTCTGCTGCAATCTGAAGTGCACATGATGCAGTTTCTTTATATTTGAGGGTCTGTGAGTGCTGCTACTGAGCGGTGTCTGTGGGGTGAAGCCACACCCTGCTGCCTCCTGACACAGTTGAAGAGAAACAAAGAGATGGGGGAGTCCTCCAGCTTCTTCACACACACAGATGAACTGAGGAAATCCATCACTGAGGTGTGAAAGGAGAATATGACTGAGTATGTGTCTCTATCCTCCTCACCCATCCGTTTTATTGCAAAAAACGTGAGCGGCTTTATACAAAACAAATGTAAGACCACAAATGTAGCTGAACACGATCAATGTGAAAAAGGCGGTAGTTAAAAAATGCATGTTTTATTCCAACAATAGAAGATGCAATAGGCTTTTTTTTAGCACAAGCTGTAAAAACAATTTGTCAAAACCGTATAGGTTACAATCTAATGATAGAAGGAGAGAGATGCTGAATTGCTTGTGCAACGTGACAATGCAGAAATACGTTGTTAGACATATTAGAAAGATACCATCATATAATGTGAAGAGCAGCCCTTTCAGACTGTACATTATGGCACTTCAGTGTGTGAGAAGTATTAATGTAGGTGATCCAAGTGGCACTGAATATAGTTTAAAATATTCTTAGCAGTAACATAATTATACACAAATACAGTATATTAAAGAAAAACAATATGAAGTTATTGCAGTCTACTATATGCATGAATTACATTGCCATGGTTAATAAAGTAAGTGTTGTTTCCTTCCATCTTTTATTATTCTGTCATTTCAAAATAAAAGCACTTCAGCACAATATTAAAGTTAAAGGGTTCCATGTGATTATAGAGGTATGACAACATTGTACTGCAGGTGGTGGGCATTGCACTGCACAGCAGCTGCTTTTAAATTGGCATATGAATAATAATAGAACACAAATCAAAACCAATAACCTTTGGCCTAAATTAGTAGAAGACAAAGGTAAGAGAGAAGGTTATTACAAGAAGAGCTATGTCAGTCAACATGTTACTGCTTTAGCTGTGAATCTTTGTGTTGTCCCACTCCTTGCTATGGACTGGTGTTAAACCCACCGCTGAGCTATGATGATGTCAGGTGTGAATGAGCAGCAGAGATGAGCTTCTATGTTCATGTGTGCTTGATGATGAACAAAAGGGTAATACGTGATGTTCTCCATGTACCTTCAGTAGAACAATGAAACAGATCTTGTTGTATGAATTGTCCATTTGAGAGTAAAATAAAATGAAATACTATTTAAGTCTGGTTTTCTACTGATAGTCTCCTAGCAATGCTGCTCTGACCTGAAGGATGCACATTCAGCTATATGATTGTGTCTCTCACAGGGAGTTCAGCGAGGGAGGAGGTGCATTACTCTGTACAGACAGAAATCCAGCCTCAGCAGGATGGAAAACGTATTTAGTTTACAAGTTCTACAAACTTTTGAGCATTTATTCACAAACACGCCTTCTAAAACCACGATGCTAATCAGTAAAACCTGCATCTTACTGCAGATAATGTCTATCACCTCTATCAGGACAAACATGGTTTTAAAATTACATTACACAGTAAAGAACATCAGCAACATGAGAGTAGAATAGCACAGGAAGGTCTTACAGCTCCATTTGTCTTTACATTTAATCACAACATTAATTGTAAGTACACTGTCCAAGAAGGTCGGTAGGTCTGGACACTCAGGACTGGGTGAGTGGGACCAAAGTGCCACCACCTGGTACAAAATGGTAGTGTCAATTAGTCTGTTAACTAACAACAACACAAAAAGCAATGATTTAAATTTTTTTCAAGCACAAAATTGAAATTGTGATTAATGACTGATTTTTTCAGTAGAAACTGAGATTAAGTCTATTTACCCAGTTTCTATTGAATAGACGCTAGAGCAGAGGGAGGCGGGACTTATGCTCTGCCTGGATGACGTCACAGTGCAGGCACCAATCAGATGCACAGATCTTGCACCGATCGTGTTGTCCTTTTTTTACGACTTGCACATGCGCATTTCATTTGGAAAATGGCGGCCGTACAAGGTGGTGTGGACGCGGAGGAAGATAAAGACATAAAAACAGAACCACCAAACGACGGCTGTGGAAATAATAATGGAAACGACGGACGACCGGTCTCTACGTCTCCTGGTGCTTCGTCTGCAAGTAACAAAACTGCGGCGGGAGCCCCAGGAGACCAGCATACTCTGCTGGCGGTCCTGCAGTTCCTCAAAAAGAACAACCTCTCCGAGTCCGTCGAAATTTTGCGTCGTGAAGCGGGACTACCAGAGGATGGCCCTGATGCGAAAGGGACCGATTCCTCCGGGGGAGGTTTGGGAGGTGCTGCGGGCGGTTTGGACCTGGACGGCGGAGATGCGAGCAACCTTCTCAGCCGGGTGACTGTTTCATCCTCCGCCGGAGTCCAGGCGCAAACAAAAAGTACAGTTGGTTTTATGTGAAACAATGATGTGCGGTTAACGAAAATGTTTCCTCTAGTTAATGTAACAGCTTAGAAAAGAGCTGTAGTTGTTCTAGTGATATTTACAACACACCCGTAAGAGCCTCAGCTATGACCAGATGGTTTTTAAAACTGATATTTTAAAAAAAGTTTCACAAAACTAGTGTGTGTTGTGTGTGTACGTCAGTGCGGGTGTTTCTGGCCACTGAATGTACAGGGCTACTGTACTGATGTGTGTTTATCATTGCATTGTTTATCATGTCTGTTGAAGGGTAATTGCAAATGAAAACACTAAACAAACTGTGCCTTTCAGACATGTATATATAAAATTCATAATAGATTAACGCTGTTGTTTTGAAAGCTGTTATTGGTCAATATCATAATCTGCTGGAATAACTGAGCATCTCGCTCGCACTTGTTTCAGCAGTTGCAGAGGATCAGCCAGACGTTAGTGTGGTGCTGTCAGCGTACAGCCAGCAGGGAGACCCGGCTCTGTATGAGGTTTACTACAGCAGCCTGAAGAAGTTCATAGAATCCGTTTTGGACTGTCACAGAGCAGAACTGTCCCAGGTCTTCTATCCTCTGTTTGTCCACATGTATCTGGAGCTGGTGTACAACAATCATGAAAATGAGGCCAAGTCTTTCTTTGAAAAGTGAGTCTCCTTAACTTTTTGTCTTATGTTCTTCCATATAGAGAATACAGTTACCTTAACACACACCTAAATAACTCATCCTCTTTCCTATGTCCCTGTCTCAGGTTTAGTGGGGATCAGGAGTGCTATTATGAAGACGACTTGCGTGTTTTGTCCAGTCTGACCAAGAAGGAGCACATGAGAGGAAACGAGACCCTGCTGGACTTCCGCACCAGCAAGTTTGTCCTGCGTATCTCTCGTGACTCTTACCAGCTGCTGAAGAGGCACCTGCAGGAGCGTCAGAACAACCAGATATGGAATATCATCCAAGAGCACCTCTACATTGACATCTTTGATGGCATGCCACGCAGCAAGAGCCAGATTGATGCCATGTCTGGCAGCTTGGCTGGAGAGGCCAAGCGAGAGGCCAATAAGGCTAAGGTTGTGTGCATGTAATAATATTTGCTTTATTTGTCTTCGCCACCACACTTTTATAACAAGCTTTTTTAATTTGTGTTTGTTTCACTGCCATAGGTTTATTATGGTTTGCTGAAGGAGCCGGAAATTGAGCTTCCTCTGGATGATGAGGATGAGGAGGCAGAGAATGAAGAGGGTAAACCCAAGAAGAAGAAACCTAAAAAGGACAGCATGGGTTCCAAGAGCAAGAAGCAGGATCCTAATGCTCCGTCACAAACTAGGTAGGCATTTTACTCTTTACCTCTGCTGTGTGCAGAAATTCACCATCAACTAGTTGGATTTTGCCTCTAACTAATTTCAGATGGATTTTTGACAACCAAAACAAGACTATACCTTCACTCCTTGCCCCTCCCGTCCTGTTTCTGCCGCTAAAGCTACCATTAGCTGTTAGCTGTCTCTGTGCAAAACAACACTGTCTCTTCAGTCTGAGGTCCAGTTTCTGAGACTTGCTTCTACATTTGTTTAAATGAGAACTTACGCTGGCCCTACTCTTTTTGTAAGTTTGCTATGTGGCCGACAGAGCTTATGTTCAGGCTTATTCCGTACTTTACCCTGAATGCCTCACAAATGCTGCCGCTGTGAGGAAGGGTCACTCGTACTACACAGTGTACCCCTGCGCTCGGTAGGTCAGCTCACAACAAAAACTGAGGGAGTATCTGATATGTGAAGGATTTTGGCAGCATCCGGGAACTTTTATTAAAATGTGCAAGACACCTGGAACCCGAACGGGAATAGTGGTATGTTTGCTATTGTGAGAGTCCACTTGATTTGCTAATTTCACTCACAAGTGCAAATAAAATGCATCCTGGTGAGCCACTCAGTGGTGCAACCAAATCATTTTGCACATTCATATGTGGTAATTAACATGTACGTGTGAAATGCCCTCAGTGTAGGTTGCAGCGTGTCTGCAGACACTTTTTAATTAATTAGACATCATGAAAGAAGATAGTAGCCAATGCCGATTTATATAAACTGTGAGGTGAGATATTCACCACTGTCCTTGCCAAAACTGCACATTTCCACATGTAGCAATGTTTACTAGAGAGAGGGGGGGTATCTTAGATACTCACAACATGCTCTATTGTATCCGTTTTCACACTTGTTTGTCAGTAACTGATGATATTCTTTTTGTATATTGTGCATTGTGTAGGATACCACTGCCAGAACTAAAGGATTCAGACAAGCTTGACAAGATCATGTACATGAAAGAAGCCACCAAGAAGATCCGCCTGGGACCAGATAACCTCCCCTCTATCTGCTTCTACTCTTTTCTCAATGCTTATCAGGTAAGATCTCATGAACACAGTTGTTCACAGGCACTTATGATGTTGACACGTTTAAGCAGTTGATAGAAATTGGGGAATTGACTTCAAAACTCACTATTCTCACATATTGTCCTGCAGGGCCTGACTGCTGTGGACTTTACAGATGACTCCAGTCTGATTGCAGGAGGCTTCGCTGATTCTACCGTTCGGGTGTGGAGTGTCACACCGAAAAAACTCCGCAAGGTTAAATCTGCTGCAGGTACAACAGAAGACGTCAGATTAAAGCATTTTTTTTTTTTTCAGAAAATTATTGAGCTAAAACTTTTGTTTGCCTCTTCTTTCTGATTTTCTCTTAAGACTTGAATGTAATTGACAAAGAGTCAGATGACGTGCTAGAGAGGATCATGGACGAGAAGACGGCCAGTGAGTCAAAGATCCTCTATGGGCACAGTGGACCGGTGTATGGAATCAGCTTCAGCCCTGACAGGTAGAATATAGAAAACCTTGTATTTAATAAGTTGCACCTTTTACAGAAACTTGATGTATGATTTATTTACTGGTTTAAACATAAGTATGGACTTAAACTACTGAATATGTTGTGTCAAATGTAAGAGCAGAATAATTACGTCCTTTTGTCTTTCAGAAACTACCTGTTGTCAAGTTCTGAAGATGGTACCGTCAGACTGTGGAGTCTCCTAACATTTACCTGTCTAGTGGGCTACAAAGGCCACAACTACCCAGTGTGGGACACTCAGTTTTCTCCACACGGATATTATTTTGTGTCTGGTGGACATGACAGAGTTGCTCGGTAAGAAACTGCTGAACTTATTTAATAAATCTTTTCATGCGCAGTCCTTCCATATTTTGCTGTAATACAGGAAAAAAAACATTTGCCTGTGCTGTGCTATCTCCAACAGTCTGTGGGCGACAGATCATTACCAGCCCCTACGGATATTTTCTGGTCATCTAGCTGATGTCACTTGTACCCGTTTCCACCCAAACTCCAATTATGTGGCCACAGGATCGTCTGACCGCACCATCCGCATCTGGGACGTCCTTACTGGAAACTGTGTCCGTATATTCACTGGTCATAAGGTCAGTCAAGTCACCTGATTAGAGATGCTTAACATGTATTGCAGCACATTTACATGTTTGTCAGAATTCGTCGCTACAGAGACCAATGCTGAGCCTTTCACTTCTCACAGGGTCCTATCCACGCACTGGCTTTCTCTCCCAATGGTAAATTCTTGGCTTCAGGAGCCACTGATGGCAGAGTTCTTCTGTGGGACATCGGTCATGGACTTATGATTGGAGAGCTCAAAGGCCACACCGATACCATCTATTCCCTGAAGTTCAGCAGGGATGGCGAGATTCTTGCCTCTGGTGTGTAGAGTACAACTTCTCTTAATTGAATTTAATCTAATTGAGAGACTGAAGCTACAAAGCTTTCATGTTGAGTTTTTGCAGTTATAACTATAGTGACCATGTTTTCATCTACCAAACCAACATTCACAGTATCGTTCTTTTTCCCTAGGCTCAATGGACAACACAGTTCGTTTATGGGATGCAGTAAAAGCATTTGATGACTTAGAGACCGACGACTTCACAGCAGCTACAGGACACATTCACCTACAAGACAACTCCCAGGAGCTTCTGCTTGGAACCTACTTAACTAAATCCACACCTGTCATACACCTTCACTTCACCCGGAGGAACCTATTGCTGGCTGCTGGGGCCTACAATCCATAAGATATTACTGAATTATGTGAAAATAGTCAATGGAAGCTTGAAGTAATACAAAGGTTTTGGATCCTGAACTCCACAAGTAACTGAGGAGGAGCAGTTTAAATGGAGTATATTTCTTTAGCGTCTGGTGAAAATCAGGCTGTAAATGAGGATTAAAAACTAGGATAGCACACTTCTGGTGGTTCCTCAGTCTTAAAGACTCAACTCAAGTGCCACTGTTAATTGAATATTTTTCCAAAAAAAAACAACAAAACACCATCAGTACAGTTTTGCACAGCACATGGCTGACATTTGTGTATTATAGTCTTTTATATTGGTGTACACTGTAAATAAAACAAGTGTTTTCTATGGTTTGGGCATACATGGTCTTTATTGTTAACACAGGGAAACCAAACAGCAATATTTAATTACACGTCCAGCTGCTCTCTCCACTTCTGAACTTCAGAAACAAATGGACACCTATAAGGAGACAACGGTCTTGAGTCAGAGAGAGTGATACTTTAAGTACGATATGAAAATATTGGAGTACTTACATTATCACTTTTCTGTGACAGCAGCCTGTTTCTTGGGCTTCAATTTGAAGAAAAGCGCAATGGCTGCTATGGTGGCATAAGTGGCCAAAACACACTGCAGAAAAAAGAAGCATGATGAGATGCTGACAGATGTGTTTTCAGTTTTTCACCTGTAACTATCATGTGTTTGTGATAGAGCTGCACACAACTCACATTTCTTCGCCCTGTAATTGTGTATGAATTGAAGTACTTGGCAATCCCAGTGAACTGGTGATGGCTGCCAGCGTCATGTCCTGCCATGATGGATAGTTAATGGTCCTAACACACAGAAGAAAGACGAATAAGTGAAAGAGCAACTTTTCTTGACCTTGGGAACAGTTTGTGTGGCAAAGATGATCTGGAAGTATTTAGTGTGTACTCTACGACAACCCAAGACGCTGCTTACTGGACATTTGCCATATTCTAACATTTCATGGACTGAATGAATGAGCTTTAATGAAAACGGTCGTTAGTTGCAACCGTATGTCTTATAAAGAGTGGATATTTGAGTCGGTATTTGGTCACGCAATATTTAATATAATTAGGCACACTGATAAAATAAATAGCATATTATTATTAATAGTACATAATACATTTTAATAGTAAATAATAATATAGGAAAAGCTCAACTCACACTGGTAGAATAAATCAGTAAAGGCATAAATTGAATTTTATTTTTGCAAAAACAACTTTCCTAGCTATAGTTTGTGCTGATATGTGAAGAAACTAAGAACAAGCTTTTCCACAATAATGCGTTTGTCTGGTGAACCCACTTCAGTTATCAGTTATATATTTATATATGTATACAAACGTAGAGTGAGCATTTCATGCAGACATTCATCGATCGCTATCTATTTAGCTTGTCAGGTAATGCTAACTCAGTATGGTAATATGATGTTAGCATGCTAGGTTAGCCGACTAGCTAGTTCGTTTAAATCTCAGACACTCAGCTGCCAGATACATTGTCATATACATGTTATAATGATAATATAGGTACTGCTCAGCATTGTTAAGTCAACGTGATGAACTAATATGTATCTAAATGGGCTATGTCTTACCTTATCACACGACCCCTGTACCAACTGTATGAGACAAGTGTCCTTCAACTGAGGCCGCAATGCTAAATTTGCTAGGAAGTTCCGCCTACTACCAGCAATGCAAAGTTTGTTACTATTGGTTCAATTTAATGTCACTCAAACCTGATGTCTAGAACGATCACCGAATGGCTAAAGATTATGCCAATCATTCTTTCTTGTGCGTGATTGGGCAAAAAACGAAACGCCTACACGGGTTTTCTTCCGGGTAGGGATCATGGCGTGTTGCTGAACAACATGTGAGTTTGGATATCCACAAGCCAGCTCTTTAATGTAAGGAATGTTTAATTATGAACCGTGAGGTAAACGATGTATCTTTAATTATAAAATTACTTTTGTTTTTCTTGATGGGCTTTTAGTTCACTTGCAAAACCTGTACACATTTTGCAAGAATGCTGAAACATCTCACCGCTAACTTTACGGGTAACGTTAGCAGAAATGCGACTGGTTGGGTTTACTTCGTTATCCTTTTGCTTTAATATTTACATTTGTTTTGAAGTAATCAAGTAATATGTGGTTACAAATCCTAGTCCAATTTCGCCCATTTAGTATAATAATAATATTTTTTTATTTGAGATCAATAAACTTTGCATAAACTCGTGAGTGCAGCGGTTTTTAAATATTGGATTAACAAATATATAATTCCTGCCACCTTTATGCCTTAAGGCGCGTTGTGTGATCAGCAGTTAATCGGTCTGAAACGACCTGTTTATTGACAGTGTCTTAAATCTTCTTAGACATCAGAAACTAGATCAAACATGGCATCATTGGAGGAGGACTTCCCTCGAGGAGGGTCTGCAAAGAAACCCACCGAGAGTAAAATAGAGGTGCAGCGGACTGAAGTGGATAACCTCTTCCAGGTAGAGTCTGATCCTGCGTTTCTTTTTTTGTATTCAGACGATTGTACATAGAAATCATACAAAGCTAAAATGGATATCACGCAGTTTATTGTTCTACTCAAGTCAATAATGTCACTTAAGTAAAAGATGTTCTCTCACATCACCTGTTCTCAGTCTTTTGTATTCCTTTATTCTTACATATCTCGCTAAATATGGATTGTGCTCTGTGTACTCTGTGTACTCCCTGTGTACTCTGTGTACTCCCTGTGTACTCTGTGTACTCCCTGTGTACTCTGTGTACTCTGACACTAAAAAGTTAAAAAGTTAAGCTTGGGTTTCTCTTTCAGCCAAACGAACCAGCAGAAACTAAGAAAAGAAAAGGGGTCAAAGATGATGGCAAGAAACCGAAGAAGCAGAAGACCTACAAAGAAAAAGCAGCTGGTCTGACACTGAATGCTGCAGCCAAGCACGTGGAGATCCTACATATTAAGGTACTGCTGTACATTTAAAAGGTCTATATTCATATTCTCAGTAATATTTTTAGACACTGTCATGACTCTAAAGTGACATGGTATCTAACTTGACTTATTTTTTCCTCAGAATGTGAAGGAGGGTATGCTGATGCTGGGCTGTGTGAAGGAGGTGTCAGATTTTGAGGTGACGGTCAGTCTCCCTTGTGGCCTGCAAGGCTTCCTCAGCATCAAGAACATCAGTGATTCGTACACCAAGCTGCTCAGTGAGCAGCTGGATTCAGCTGACACAGAGGTAGGCCTGTGGAGGGATTTGGATACATTGTTGAAGGCGCTTAATCACCTTGTCATAATAGTTTACGAGTAGTTGATTGTTACATATAATAGAAAGATGAAATTACACACATTACGTATATATTTGTTGTATCTGATTGTTGTACTTCTGCTTCACAGGAGATCTGCTCCCTGCCTTATCTCTTCCACCCTGGCATGGTGATAAGATGTGCGGTTGCCAAGTTGGACGTGGCTAAAGGAGGCTCTCTCAGCATCCAGCTGTCAGTCAACCCAAAGCTGCTCAACAAGGCTCTGACCTCAAGCTCTCTGAAGGCCGGCATGGTGAGACATTAGTGAGCACAATCAGTTGAGCAGAAACTTTTATAAACCAAAAATATATTGAAGTGTCACTACCTCGTTTTGATTTAGGTCTTGAGTGGATGTGTGGAGAGCGTCGAGGATCACGGCTACATAGTTGACATCGGTATCAGTGGCTCCAAAGCTTTCCTGCCTAAGACAGCAGTAAAAGACAAACAGAACAACCCAGAAGGTATAACAGCCTTTTAGAGTGATTTTAATTTCCTCAGGAAATTTAGTAAGAAAAAAACAATCTCAGCTGTCTGTATTATACATTTATGTTCTCTGTTCTCATGTGTGCAGAGCTGAAGGTGGGTCAGTATGTGACTTCTTACTTGGAAGACGTAAAGAATGATGGACGTGTGGTCCAGCTTTCTGCCAACCCCTCGACCATTGCTCAGGTCTATGCTGAATCTGAGCAGGGCTGGAACCTGACAAATCTTCTGCCTGGTCTTCTGGTCAAAGCAACGATCAAAAAGGTACTGACCATTTTTGGAACCTGACATTTCTGGTTTGTACTATTATAATATGAATAAATCTTCTGTCCAGATATGAAAGTAAATGTTTTCTTTTTTTGAGTCAGTATATTTACTGTATTTTTTATTCTAGGTGACCAAACATGGTCTGATCCTGGACTTCCTGTCCTCCTTTAGTGGACAAGTGGACTTCCTCCACATGGAGCCCGAGCAGGAATCTGTGTACACAGAGGGAGCTAAGGTAAAATGACCAGGGCATGTGGATTCCTTTGGTGTGAACAGTGTTGCGTCAGTCACCGTTTTCAGCTTTCTTCTAGTTCATATTGACTCTCGTAGTTCCAGTTAAAGTTTCTGCATCATGTGAGCACATGATACTGGATTATAAACTAGGCACCCTAACCATCCATCTGTCCACCCAGGTGCCAGCCTGTGTTCTGTATGTGGAACAGTCTACCCGCCTGGTGGGTTTGAGTCTCCGCAGCTACCTCCTTCAGCCTGGGACCAGTCTTGATCCAGGTGATGAGCGCATTGGTGAGGTGGTGAAAGACTGTAAGATGATCGCCATGCACCACATGTCTGGAGCCATGCTGGAACTGCCTGGCAAAACGCTCGCCTTTGTACATGTGAGTCAGGGTGATGGTTTGGATATTTAAATTTGTTAGATTTTTTAAACTTGATCTCATGGTTTAAAGAGAAGGAAAGCTTTCTGTAAATATCTTTCTGAGTCAGTCTTCTGGTTAATACCTTTGACAGAGGAACCACCTGAAGGAGATGCATGAGGCAGCTAATGAAAACAGAGTGCTGGCAGTCCCTGAGCACACTTGCAGGATCCTGGACTTCAGCCTCATCGATCAAATTCATTTTGCCAGTCTGCGCAGGTATGGAACAACCTTTTTTTTCTGTCTTACCCCATAGTAAGAACTTAAAATACCAAATATTGACCCCCTTCTCACGTCTTGTTTACAGGAGCATAATTGAGAAGCCTTTTTATAGATACCATGATCTTCAGGCTGGTCAAGTTGTAGAGGTAAAGTACCAAGTTGTACACTGGTTGTGAATAGACATTGTGGAAAATCTGTTAAGGCAACACTTTAAATGCTTGAGTGAAAAAGGGAATGTTTATTTCTTGTAAAGCCAGAATTGCATTTTACAAGCAGAATTAAGATGATTAATAATCCTGAGCAGTAATAAATGGTAAATAAATAAATGGAATTATGAGGATTTGCCTGACATGATCTTCTTTGTCCTCCAAGGGGACAGTGTCACTCCTGCTGAATCATGGGATGGTGGTGCACCTCTCTGACCACATTAAAGGTCTGGTTCCTCGGACCCACCTGTCTGACATTGTCCTTAAGAACCCAGAGAAGAAGTACACGGAGGGCATGAAGGTCAAATGTCGGGTTAGTATAAAACCAGTTTTCTGATTTTGTTTCTGTAACGTACTGTTACAACAGTCTGACATCTTTGTGGATTCCTCTTGTGTGTGAATATGTTTCTGCAGGTTTTGTCAGTAGATGCAGAGAATAAGAAGCTGTATCTGACCAGAAAGAAGGCCATGGTTGAAAGCTCCCTGCCGCTGTTCCTCAGCTTTAGCGATGCTCGTCCTGGTCGCGTGTCCCACGGCTACATCGTCAGCGTCAAAGACTTCGGCTGCATCATTCGTTTCTATAATGCCGTTAAGGGTCTGGTGCCGCTGAGTGAACTCAGCTCCGAGCCCATCATGAACCCTGGGGAGGTCTTCTATGTGGGGCAGGTAATAGGATCTAACAACATGGATGCTGGGAATTATGTCAATTTTTGTTTTTGTTTTTTTTAATTCTATGTGAAGACATCTTTGTACAAGAGGTTCAGGAAACTGTAAACTGGACTTTGACTTGACATCTGCTAAGTTGTTTATTTTGATGATCCAGATGTCAAAGGAAATATGGTGAATGATTCAGGATCTGATAATTTGTTTGCTTTGGTTGGTGGTCCAGGTATTAAAGGCTAAAGTTCTTCAGTGTGATCCTGAGAAGGCAAAGATGGTGCTGTCATTCAAGGCTGCAGTGGAGGGAGAAACTGAGGAAGCTGCTAAGTCCCAGTTTGACTGTGAGGTTGGGAAGGTAAGTTAAAAACCCTTTTCCCTTATATTTCTGTTGGTCACTTTATGAACTTACTAATCTCACATCTCCACTGTGTGTGACGTAGAAGCTGGAGGCTAAGGTGCTGAAGAAGTCTGTCAACGGTCTGGAGGTGGCCATCCTCCCTGAAGAGATCCGAGCCACGCTACCCACCATGCACCTCTCTGATCACATATCCAACTGCCCTCTGCTGTGGGAGAGCCTGCAGGAAGGAGACAACATCTCAAACCTCATCTGCATCAACAAGAACAACAAGAATATTGTATCCTGTTCTCAATATGTCAGTGGATTTGTACACAATTTTTGGAAAAAATCTGAAAAGTTAACCTCAACCGCCTTCTGAGTCTGTATAATATGAAATCTTTTATCGCCATTTGACGTCTATCTCACATTTTCTGAAAATGAAATGCAGGACTTTTCCTTAGCTGCTCCTCTTTTAAAGACTCTCACCAAGAAGCCAACAGTGAGGTGGTCACTGGAGGAAGGAGTGGTTGCCAAGGATTTCTCAGAGATCACAATTGGGATGCAGCTGATTGGCTGGATCAAGAACATCATGTCCTATGGCGTCTTTGTAGAGTTCCCATATGGCCTCGTAGGTCTTGCACCAAAATCGGTGAGTAAAGTGACAAGTGTTATGTCTTGAAGGCTGATTATTTATTTATTTTCACCCACTAAATATTCTCTTTGCTCTGCTTCCAGGCCATGACAGACCAGTTCATCAGCGATACCACTGTGGCCTTCCAGCCGGGCCAGACTGTTATAGCTAAAGTGACAAACCTAGATGAGGAGAAGAAGCGGTTCCTGGTGACGCTGAAGATTTCAGAGGTCATGGCTTCAGAGCACAACACCCAGACCAGACTCATTAATGGCCTGCAGGAGAGAAGAGCTGTGGCTGAAATGTTGGCTGTGAGAGGTCAGTTCAGATTTGAATATGAACAGTTTCAATGTAAATCTGACATTTGGATTCATTCTGTCATCTAAGTGTAGTCAGGCCTCATCTTATGAAACTGGTGTAACCTCTTCCCTCATCTCTTAAATCTCAGATAACAATGATCTCCGTCAGCAGCTGAGCGCTCTGTCTGTTGGTCAGAAGCTAAAACTCACTGTGGATACTGCGAATGACAGCGGCGCAACATTTAAGTCCGATGATTTGGTCGGTGCTACCATTATGGCCAGCAAGCATCATGTCATGGGTATTTATTTAAAGAAACATTTAAAAAGTTGTGGTATACTATGTAGCAATGCACATTTTAGACTTTTGTTCTGAAATTCCTAAATGTTTTATTGTCTTTTCATTTCCTGTAATGTCCTGGCATCTATACAGTCTCAGTGTAGTGTCAGGTTTGATGCAGGAAACACTGTGTCATTGATTAGTTGCACTTTCATTGCTCATTGCATAAATGATTTCACAGATGTCACAGGTTTAAAGCCCGAAATAAAACAAGTTAACACGTTCATATTTTGTTTTGCAAAAACACGTCATATATTTCATTCTTTGTATTTTCCAGGTGTTGACTTGACCCCAGGACAGAAAGTTACTGCAGTCATTCTTCATGTTGACACACTGTCTACCTGCGTCTGTGTGTCTGTTCTTTCCAAGCTGGTTGGAAGGAGGAAACCTGTGAGTGTCGCTGTCTTGCTTGATTCATACTTTTATTTCACACTTTTTCAGATTAATAAATTTGACAGTTTGTAACTGTTCACCGTTGTGATTCCAGTGTTTTCCTTTATATTTTCACAGTTAGTAGAAGGATCAAATTACCCAGCAATGGTGCAGTACACAGACAAAGACTTTGCTGTCATCTCACTGGCTGATACGGCACAGCTGACTGTGATCCAAACTAGCTGCCACCTGAATGAAATATTCTTGTCTGAATCAGCGAAGCTCAAAGCCGGGATGAGTTTGACAGTTGAGGTAATAGAACCAAGCTGTCAGGAGCTGCAAGGACTCCCCCTAGTGTCGTGGGAACGCAATTCACCAAAGCGACAACACACAACCTCAGAAAAACACAGCTCCAAGGGTTACTGCTTCGGTGAGATCCTGCAGGGGAAAGTGAGGACAGTAAAGCCCACCTGCATTCAGGTCACACTAGAGAACGGAAGCACAGGCAGCGTGCACGTGTCTGAAGTGAAGGAGGCTAAAGAAGTGTGTCAGGGATCCTTCCCCACATCATCAGTGAAAGTGGGCAGTGTGGTCACCGCCAGGGTCATTGGAGGACGAGAAGCCTCCAGTCATAGGTAACCACTGCTTCATTTTATGTTTTTAGTCCAACAACCTTAAAACTTTAAAGTCAACTGTTTTGTGTGTTTGTTTTCAGATTCCTGCCGTTTTCTCATCCCAGATTCACATACACTATTCCTGAGTTAACACTTATACCCAGGTAATTGTATAGTACAGTGCATTGTAGAATTATGATAGCTCACATTATAACCGCATGATAACTTGCATGTCATTTAATCCTAAAGTTGCTAGTGAATTTACACGTCTTGCATTTTGTGATCTGTCTGATTTCTGATTTGTGTCTTTTCTGCAGAAAACTGGACACAAGTGTAGATTTCAAAGTTACTACAGCAAAGGACAAACTAAACAGTTATAAAGTTGGGGATGAAATGACATGCTTTGTATCAAAGGTGAGTGTTGAGGATTTTAATGGCTTGCTGTAGCTGCCTCTGCTTGTGATCACAAGTTGGCAAATCAAAGATAAACCTGTGACGTTTTTAAAAGAGCTGTGTGTCTTTCTCCAGTTTATTCGAGAGAGGAAGTCTTTGGAGGTCACCACTGATCCCAGTGTTACTGGAACAGTTGAGCTTCTGGCCATGATCACTGATCCTAAAGTAAGTTCTGAACTGTATCCACATTATGCTATGAAGTATTTTGTGTATATTAAAGAACTGGAAATGGTCAGAGTCTAAGGTTACTACGGCTGTAGAGAAAGTCCAATTCAGCAAACCTAAATTTAAGTGTCAGGAAATGTGCTTATTTGCAGGATGCCAGCCACGCAGAGAAGCTGTACAAGTTGGGACAAGCTGTTCGTGCTAAAGTAGTAGAAGTGAGCACCAAACCACATCGCTTTGTATTGTCTCTCACAGGTACGAACACTGTGTTTTACCTCTTGTCATTATTTGGTTATATGTGTTATTTCCATTACTACTGGCTTTGATTTGTGTCTTCCTTTGGTTTTCCAGGTATCCATAAACTGGAGAAAGGCAGCGTTACTTTGGGGATGGTCACTAATATTCTGCCGCAAGTTGGCCTCGTGGTCAGACTTCCCTTTGGCGGCACAGGGACTGTTGCTGTCACTGACTTGGCTGATGCCTATAAGCCAAACCCCTTGGAAGGGTATAGCAAGGATCAGCTGCTCAGGTCAGTGAATGCACCACCAACCTCTGGAAGAAGCTCTTGGAGGGAATGATGTGTAAAGCAGTCACGCAAGCAAACTGACAAGAATATAAACCCTGTTTGATCTTTAAGACCATTTTTTTCCCCACATTCGAATATAAACAATCAGCAGTAAAATGCAAAGCATTTGGTAACACCACCAGTTTTTACCTGGACTATATTTATACACTGGGTTTCATTTTTTTGCCTCCTCTTTCACAGGTGTTTCCTTCTGGGGTGTGAAAATGGCAAGTGGCAGTTGTCTCTGCGTCCATCAAGGTATGACAAGGCGTCACTCTAAAACCTTTATGTATTAATCATTATTGTATCTAAAGACAGAAATATAGTTTCATAGTTATAACTCTTTACCTTCAGACTGAACCCACAGCAGGCCAAGCCAGTGAAGGACTCAGAGGTATCGTCAGTAGATGCACTGCAGGCAGGCCAGATCATCAGAGGCTACGTCAAGTCTGTGGGCGAGCAGGGAGTCTTCATTAGGTAATTCAATTATTTGTCCAGGATTTAGTTTGTAATGTTCTTTGGCTGGACTGAAAGTCCATTAAAACTCAAAAGAAACAAAAATAACGTGTGAATGGAACAACATACTCCTTGTTATCTGGAAAATATAGTTTCTTTGTAGTTATTTCAGCAGGTATCATGACACATCCTCTCTGCTGCTTATTATGTCGTCTTCTTGTTCTTGTTAAAGGTATCACTTCTTGACAGTTAAAAGTGAAGATGCTTTTTTTTTCTCGCATTTGTCTTCCAGGTTGTCTCAGAGTATTATTGCAAGAGCCCAACTTCAGCACGCTACCAAATACTTTGTTAACAACCACAAGCTCCTTTCTGAACACCTGCCTCCCAACACCCTGCTCACCACCAAAATCCTCAGGTAATAAAACATATTTCATTTCAGAAATGTCAGAAAACCTGAGATTTTAATGTCAATAGGAAGGTCACAGTGGTCAAGAGTAAGTAGCAGTTTAGGGGGAAAGAAAAGACAAACGTCAGACAAGAGACACTGATTTGAACAAATGGGAAGAATCTGACACAGAGTGTGTTTTTACGTCAGATCTTTGTCCGTTGCAGGTTTAGGTAACCGACATTTATAGAATCGATATCGTCATTGTGCTATATTTAGTGCGCAGCTCTATCTGTTCTCGTCCCCAGTATTGACAAAGAGGAGGAGTTGGTTGACCTCTCTCTGCTCCCTGTGGACACCGGAAAGCCAGATGTCCTTCCAGAATCTCTCGGTCTGCAACTACGTCTAATCGGGGAGGAGAAGAAGAAACGTGATGCTTTGAAGAAAAAGAAACGCACACTGTCCGAGAGCGACGAGGTAATAAGCAGCCTGGATTTCCTTTTACTCTCAAATCAAATATCTCCTTCTTTCCAGCGTTGCATTAAATATTAAATGCATTATTTAAATAATGCATTGTATTTATTTAATGCATTGCATTAAATAAAACTATAATTTTAGACACTCACTACTCAGCCTTTTAAAGATATAAGAAACCTTCCACAGAGCAGTGCCATCTTCAGCTGCTATTCATTCATTATTGTTTGGACTCAGTCTCAGGTTTCTCTGAAGCTTTAACTGCAGCTGTACTTATGTCTAAGTATTGTGGTTTATTAAATGGTTGATGGTACTGTGCACTGATTGCCAGAAACAAGCAGAGACGCAAGTCCCAATGAAGAAGAAAAAAAAGAAAGCCAAGACTGACGACAATGACAGCGGAGTGGAGGTGTATTTCAGGGAGGAAGAGGATCATGAAGACGAAGAACCCAAACGTGATCCTTCAAAAGTAAGCAGCTTCTCAGTCGTTTTTCATTTCTGCCAGTCTTCATAGATTTGGTGTAGCAATGTCAATATCCAGAACTGGAGCGAGTCGTCTTCTCTTCCCCTCTCAGCAGGTGACACCCAGCTCAGCGGGCCCTTCCAGACTGCAGATAGCAGCGGGTTTCTCTTGGGATGTGGGTCTGAGCTCCCTGAAGCCTGTCTCTGTTACTCAGGAGGCAGACTCAAGTGATGAAGAGGACCAAGATGGAAGCAGGAAGGTGAGCTAACCATAAAAATGCTTGAAAAACATTTTGCATCTTGCATTTTATATTGCTTCCTTCTCTTTATCTATTTTCTGCCTCTGTCTCACCACTGCTCCCTCCTCTGCCAGACCCAGAAGAAGTCTCGCCATGAACTGGAGCAGGAGAAGAAGGCAGCCGAGAAGGTCCTGGTACAGCGGGAAGCTGAGCTCATGGACCCAAGCCTGTGTCCTCAAGATGCAGCTGCCTTCGAGCGCCTGCTCCTGGCCTCACCCAACAGCTCCCTTCTTTGGCTCCAGTACATGGCTCACCATCTTCAGGCCACGCAGATCGAGCAGGCTCGCTCAGTGGCTGAGAGGGCTCTCAAAACCATTTCTTTTAGGTGATTAATAAAATATTTTTTTCTACATTTATTTTTTAAGATTAAAAAGTATTTAAAAGTATTGATTAGATCAGATGCAGGCCTGGTCTGGTCCTGATGTTTGTAAAACCCAAACATGTGTTAATCCAGGGAGGAGCAGGAGAAGCTCAATGTGTGGGTGGCCCTGCTGAACTTGGAGAACATGTACGGCACAGAGGAGAGCCTAAAGAAAGTGTTCGAGCGTGCGCTGCAGTTCTGTGAGCCTATGCCCGTCTACCAGCAGCTGGCAGACATCTACGCCAAGTCCAATAAGACCAAGGTGCAATCTACTACTAGTTTTAGAAGTTTACATATTTTGTCTCTCCACTGTTGAAATACTGTGTTGTACAGCCTTTAACATCTGCATAATTGCATTTCTGTGTGTTGTGTGCTCTGTTTTCTGCCTGTATTCAGGAGGCAGAGGGCTTGTATAAGACCATGGTGAAGCGCTTCCGTCAGAATAAGTCGGCGTGGCTGAACTACGGGACCTTCCTGCTCCAGCAGGGACAGAGTGACGCTGCCAGTGCTGTTCTGCAGAGGGCACTGAAGAGTCTGCCCTCCAAAGAAAGTAAGATGACCTGTTTGAATGAAATCAAGGCATTCTATATTTTTTGTCCCATCACTGTGGGTGAATGCGTGCATGTATGTCAGAGTGCAGTGCATGTAACCATTCAGGTCCTGTTTAAAGGTTTTAACCTTTATGTATTGTCATCCCTCCTCTCAGGTGTGGATGTTATCGCCAAGTTTGCTCAGCTGGAATTTCGATATGGTGATACAGAGAAGGGCCGCACCATGTTTGACAAAGTCCTGACGAGTTACCCAAAGCGTACAGACCTCTGGTCTGTTTTCATCGACCTCATGGTCAAGCATGGGTCGCAGAAGGATGTCAGGTAAATATAAAATCCTTTTGCAGATTTTGAGTCTTACTCGTAGGCTACCTTCAACACATTTTATTCCATTCTTTGAGCAACTTTATAAACAGAGAAACATGCTTATCTGACCAACATTATTGTATGAAATCTGACATCTGAGAACTTTTTAAGCGTTTCTAGACTAGTTTTAAAAGGATGCTTTGTGGTGTTTCCCAACTTCCTGTTTCCTGCAGGGCACTCTTTGATCGAGTGATTCACCTGAGTGTTTCGCCGAAGAAGATAAAGTTCTTCTTCAAACGCTACTTGGAGTATGAAAAGAAGCACGGCACCGCTCAGAGCATCCAGGAGGTCAAGGAAAAGGCCATGGAGTTTGTGGAAGCTAAAGGCACAGAGGCTGCCAAATAAACACCAAGTCTTACACACATTGTGTGTGGAGTGCAGGGCATAACTTGATCGGCTCTATGTACTGTCAAAGAAACACATACAGTTCCCTCCTTTAAAAAAAAAAAAAAAAAAAAAAAAAACATTTTTTATTTTTTC
>OMLM01008913.1:67585-122795 GCA_900302695.1 Helostoma temminkii | reverse complement strand
GTGACAAGACCTTGTGGTTGTGATAAACCAAATTTTTTAAGAGCCGACCAAAATTATTTCAAGAGCACAACAATGACTCATCCTGGAGGTCCTAAAAGAACTCAGAAGAACATCTAAGGTACTGCAGGCCTCAGATCAGATGATTCAACAATAAGAATGACACTGGGCAAAATGGCATCCTGGGAGAGTTCCAAGGCGAAAGCCAATGCTGACCAAATAAACACAAAGGCTCGTCTCATGTTTGCCAAAAAGCATCTTAAATACTCCCAGGGCTGGAAAAAATATTCTGTAGACTGATGAGACAAAAAGATGTGCGTCCAGTTACATCTGACGAAAAACTAACTTTTATAAACATTTCATAAAAAGAATATATCAACAGTCAAACATGATGGTGCTAGTGTGGTGGTGTGTGCTGCTTGGCAGCTTCAGATATGGACGACTTTATTGATGGAACCATGAAGTTTGTGCTCTACCAGAAAATCCTGAATTCTGCAAGGAAGAGTAGGCCAAAATTCCTCCACTAAAACATTAAAAGACTCATTGCTAGTTATCACAAACGCTTGTTTGCAGTTGTTGCTTTTTTCCCTTAATAAATGGCATCATTTAAAAATTGCATTTTGTATTTACTCAGGTTTTCTTTGTGTAATATAGAAAAATGTTGATCTGAAACATTTATGTGTGCCATACATACAAAAAATAAATAATTAGGAAGGGGGCAAATACTTTTTCACAGCACTGCAGAGGGTAACTGACATGATTTGTGCTGGCTGTATTGGTTACACCCCTGAGATATTAGAGGTATCCATACTGTAGTCTCATGTCCTGCTAAATGCCTTAGTGTTGTCTGTCTCTGGCGGTGCTGCATAAGTCATCCAGTGACAGTGGCAATGATATCCTGCTCTTTAAGGTGGCTCCTTTTCTTTTCATGTTTTTGGCGAACAGTGCAATATGGAATTAGAACTAGGAGCATTCTCATGAAAAGATCCTATTCATCCACTCTGTCCCTGACTGATTTGACCAAATCACTTTGGTGCTGTCAATATCCAATTCCCACTGAGGCATATTGCTCAAAGTTCAGCAGCAAGGCAGCCACTTGGGATCATAATCAACATTTCCTGTGAGATGTCTTAAAGATGACCTCTGTCCATCATTCCTAGTGTTTTTAATGTGTTTGTTTTCTGTAAGGGGAGTCTGATTTCCTGTTCCCCAATTTCCTCACACCTCCTCTGGGTCCATGGGACCCTCAGCACCCTGTGGAGCGTCTGTGTGGAGACGGAGGATGGGTTTGTTACACATGGGGCACACACTGCGGATCTCCAGCCACTTAAGCAGGCACCTGACAGGACACAAATGGGACAGTCTGCTTAAAAACAAAACAAAACATTGCATGGCAAGCGTATTTTTAATTGTTGCCTTTTGCCTAATAGTTTAAGAACTTTCTCCCTTCTCCCCCTGCCTGTTAGCAAACTCAGCATAGGCCATAAACTGACCAATCAATACTAACTTTTTAAATTTTAACCCACATTAGTTTTTATTATAAAATTATTTTATTTCTTTGAGGAAATGTATTGATATTTATTGGCTGTTAATGTGATTCTTTAATGAGCTGGAGTTATAGAAAACAATGAAAAAAATTATTATTGCTATGGCTTAATTTAAAAAAAAGGTTAATAAATGTAATCTAATATTATTTTTAAATAATAACGAGTTATTTCAGCCTAAAAGTTTGTCGGTTCATTTGTGCTAAAGGTTTTATATTCTATTTTAACCACAAGTCAATTACCAACTCCCAGATGACTGGCAGGTGGAGCACCAGAGAGGTGGCCAGTAAGATTTTCAGAGGTGCCCTTGGCCGCCCCTCTAGCCCCACACCTGATAATGTGATGAAGTTGGGTATCATTAATTATCAGTAATCAGTAATTAGGATTAGGTTAAATATGGGCACATGTGCATTTTACAAACCAAAAAGAGATAGAAGGAACTACCTCAGCTTACTGATAAAAATATATTTTTATATATTTTTTGACATTTTTTTAATGTTTAAAGAATAAAATTTGTTTGCCTACATTAGCTAACGTTGACCTCACTCAGTCAATAGTACTGGGTTACCTTAGCACAAAGATTTGAAAGACAGAGCAACAGCTAGATAATCTTTAAAACTCATAGATTTGTCAACAAATACCTCTTGTGCTGGGATAAAGCTGGAGAGCTGTCCACCAATAAAGACTTCAGGTAAACTAAGCTAACGTTACTTGTTTCCCAAGGCCAGGCTGTGGGTATTTCTCTGTGTCTTATCTTTATGCTAAGCTAAACTAAGGTCTCATGAATGGCAGCTAACGGAAGGCAATGCAAATAGCTAAGTATGTCCCAAAATGCTGAATGGTTCCTTTAAATCATTTAAATCCCTGCATTTTAATGATACTCACTTCTTGTGAAATGCATGTGAGCATGGGCACACTCCCAGTTCATCTCTGGTCCTGAATTCTTCCAGGCAAACTGCACAGGTTTGCTGCAAGAACGAACACGACAGAAAGCTTAGTTTATTTATATGTCATTTATTATCTATAGGCACTTGTATCTGGAGTCAGTGAATGGTAAATACATTTTATTTGACCTGGTGCACAACAAAGCCAGTATTATGAAAAAGTGATTTTTATCTTAACCATGTTTCTAAATAACAGAACAGTATATATAACAGACAATGTTGACCTTCCTTCCTACAAAAACAAGAGATTGGACACTGAAAAAATAATGCACCTAATCACCTAGTCTTTTTATTTTTATCACAAGAGACAGGAAGAGGTCTTTTTATAATCCATTTTGAATGAGTGCAGTTATTTCTGGAGCTCCACGTTGTGCAACAAGTAGAGAACCAGGCAGGCTCTCTGACATTTGTTAAATGGCTGCATTTGAGAAACAAGATCATTTCAGGACGTCTCCTCTGATTGTGTGCAGCAGGTTAATCACATCTGAGAGGAGAAATTGAGTTAACCCACAGAACCAACCCTTGCTCATAATGAGTCATCCAAGTTGGAAGCAAGAAGGGTAACATGTGCAGCTTCTAGAGTCTAACATTTTAAAACCAAGTCTAAGAAAGTGACTTACTCCTAGAAGGCTCAGTTTCTTGCTTGCTCCTTTCAGCACCACCTACAGTGGGACAAGGGGGGAAAAAAAGAGAGAAGCGCTTGGTCATGCGAGCAATGTGTCTGCTTTTATGTTGGCAGAAGCTATTGTGTAAAACAAACAATTCAAATGGGTTCAGTGTGCTGTTGTGGTATGCTTGAACTATCTGCAAAAGTAGTATGTGCTCTTTTTTTGCATAGTTTGACCTTCCCCAAAGCTACACACAAAAAAAAAACACCCTGCTGCTACCGTGTCAGGCCTTTTCACACTGCAACTGCATTAACAGTAGAAAATCAGTATTGGTGATGACTCATGGAGTCAAGGTCAGCAGCGAAGAGTAGTGTTGGGTTTCACTGTTAACGATAACAGTGTGAAATGCTGTAGTAGTATTTATAAACCACCTCGGAAGCTGGTGTTACATGTTCACCCACAGTGGCACTGTGACATACCTCATTGTAGCTGAATTGCTCCCTCGTTCCTTGTTGTTTCAACCTGAGAGACAGAGAACAACATCTGTAAAACAGAAGTGTCCGTTGTAACAACTGCAAGTTCAGTCAGGCATACATTACTATATCATTATGTAGAGAGGATGGTTGGATTTATGAGGCCAGTTTGTGAACACTGGTAAACAGTTGTTGAATAACATTAAGATTAGACTAGTGTTTCTTTCCAGTACAAAGCCAGCAGGTGGTTAGCTTAATTTGGCATTAAGTCTTCAAATAGAGGGAAACAGTTAACCTGCCTTCATCAGTAGGTAACAGACTACAACCTGGTAAGTAATTCTGTTATATCTTTCTTGTTTAGTTGTGAGGAGGGGTGTTACCTTGCATGTTTCCCGCCTCTGGCTAAGCTAAGCTTACAAACTGTATCTACTGTATATGACCCTTCTTTTTA
Source organism: Helostoma temminkii (assembly GCA_900302695.1). Lineage (NCBI taxonomy): Eukaryota > Metazoa > Chordata > Actinopteri > Anabantiformes > Helostomatidae > Helostoma > Helostoma temminkii. The sequence continues at coordinate 118,778 of OMLM01008913.1, read as the reverse complement.
TTTAAATCTCAACAACAAATGAATATGTATGTCCCAAATAACACATTTAAACCTGTTTTAAACATGTACTTAAATATTTTTTGCAATTCAAAAGAAGTGCAATGAGCTGTATACAAAACACTTATTATTTACTTTAAAGGTTGACTTATTATATTAAATAGCTGTTATGATGTGACTTCTTGTTTAGCTATTTAGCTGCTCAGTGATATTTTAACTAGCCAGTCAACTGCTTGGTTGCTAACTTTGTATTTTAGTTTGGGCAGGTAGTATGTTATAAAATGTTGGGTTAATGGGTTAAGCAATAATATCAACTTTTTTACATTACATATTGTTATTTCATCCATTGTCAATGTAAAAATATTGATTAGGGCCAATATATGTGGCTGAAGCAGGACATTTTGCAGATAAAAATTAAAAGTGTCAATGATCTTTGATGGCGGACAGAGTATACATAAAAGATTAGAACAACTGGGTGCATTTTTGTAATAATGTTAATATTTACTTGTAGGTACATGGTAACAAATGCAAAGTTAAGACAAAATATTCAATGGCTTCACTTTAATATAGTGTAGTGCCACAAAAATAATAACACATCAATTGCCTCCCGGTTATACTACAGTGATTAGTCTGGAAAAATATGATTTTACATAATTTTGGAGAATTATTAGTAGCAGAAACATTCAATAACTACACTTTTATATAGTGTAGTGTAACCAAAATCACTTCTCACATCAACGATCTCCTGCTGGTTATACTACAGTACTTAGTCTGTAGTATCCAGTATATATAGTATAACTTAGTTTAGATCATTTCTATATTTCTAACCACCAAACCACCAAATCCCTTCAAACATCCAGCTTCCAATTGGTTTTACTATAGCACTTTGGAAAACACATTTTATTTTTGGCTTTTGCTTTTCCTTATATTCTCAACATTTTCCAGACATAAACTTATCTCTTGTAAGCATTAAACCCACTTACAGTCTTTTGCACAATACACGGTACCAAGGGGTATATTGTTTGGTAATTGTGTTGCTCTCATTCCTGCCTCAGTACAGCCCATAGCGCCTGGTACTTACACTGCACACAGGTACCAGTGACTGGCAGCTGAGACAGAATGACCGAATCCAATGCACTTAGATTTTTCAATAAAGTTAAAGCAGAAATGTTCCCGTCCTGCTGCTCGGCCATTTTGTATCCTAATCTTGTAATTATAAAATATGTACCCTGTAATTAAATATAGTAGTGCGTACTAGGGTTGGGCATCTCTGGTGTGAGGCAGATAGATGTATATACACTTGGATACACTGTCAGCGATCCGATACATTAAAGATACATGTGCAGAAACAATTCAACGCAACACAATCAGAATCAACATAATGCACTTTAATATAATATGATGTGACTGGATGCTGCAAAGGACTGGTGCTGTGCAGTTCAATGACTTGGATTCTTTCCCAGTTAAATAAAATTAAGACTTTTTACAAGTGTTTTCTGTCTATTTACAGTACAGTACACCTTCCTTTAACTGACCCACAGAAATAAATTAATACTCAAGATTAAATGTGTAGTCAGTAGTTGTTAAGCAGCAGGTATGCTAACTCACCAGAGAAGCAGAAAGAAATGCCTATATTATGAACAATAAAAAATACATTAACCTTTCATAGTTTACAAAAGGAAAACATGTAAACTAGCTAACGAGCTGTTAGCAGCTGTGTGTGGAAAAAACTTGCAATACTTTGCTCACCACTCTTGGGAGGGTGGGGGATGGGGGCTTGCCCGAGATGAATCTGAACCCGAGGGGGCCCTGGTAGCTGCCTCCAGTCACACTGTGTGGTGCTTCAGGTGAGTTATAAGCTTAGTTCATCTGAGATGTCATGATTCATGTGTCTCTTAAAATCTATAGTGTTTCCAGATTTTAGATTTGTAGTTCACAGGTGAGTACACACTCCACCATGTTTGTTACATACGATAGTATACATCCATGGCGCAAATTAACATAAAGTAGGTCTAATTAAGAAGAAATAAAACTGTTGCAATACCAAATTATTGGCTCGGTCACTTTTCTAAATAAATGCATAAACATATAGATATTACATAAGATATTACAGTGTATACCTTTTAGTTAAAAGCTAGTTTGCTTCAAAATCCAATATTGTTTCTATCATGTAGCATATATGTACCATGTTTTATTAGAATAGATACCCTGTAGTTAGAAAATACTTACAGTATTGCTCATTTTTTAGTTCCCAGCTTATTACCCCCTTATTTTATGTTGTTACCATATAACTAGAAATACATATTTGTACATACTGTATAGGTGGACCATTGTTTACAAAAAATATACCCTGTAAATTGTGTTTAATTACACAGTATGTATCAATAAATGTTACTTATTGGGAACCACATACACATATACATAATCTTTCTGCCACCATATCAACCCACTTATTTATTTGTCTGTGAATGCATCTGTTATTAATTACTATAAATTGTTGTGTTCAATTGCTTAATTTTTGCTGCTGTAATACATAAACATAGAGGTGAGCATTGCTGTATGCTTATTTTTCCTACTCTAACGCTCACATAGTATATCTAGCAACCTTGGCATCTGTGCAAAGTAATGCACCATACGTTTGCATCACAGCCATATCATCACTTATTACGATCTCATTACTATGGTAGTTTCGATTCTTTTGTATTAGATAGATAGTTCAAACAGAACTAGAACTGTAAAGACATTTCTCTCTTTCTCACTTATTTCTCAGGTTTTCACAGTCACCTACCTGAAAAGGTAGCAGCAGAAGATGAGGCTGAGCATGAAGACAAAGAGGCCAATGCCCAGCACAATGACATACACATTGAGGGGGAGGTGATAGATGTCAGACGTCATGCTGCAGAAGTGTTCAGAGTGCTGTGAACCCAAACCACACAGGCATCCTGCCAGGAAGAGTTTGCAAATACAGATTTACATGCTTGGCACACATTTAACTATTATCTTGAAGGTTTAAAGTCCAACATGTTAAATCAAGTAAGTAAAAATCCTTAACTTAGGTCATTTCTTATGTGGTTCTTTTTTTTAAGGTAAGGACCCATCATTATTCATGTGCACTCCCGTAAAACTTTAGAACCTTTTTCTTAGTTTAACATGTCTTGCGTTTGTTTCAAACTGAATTTTCCATCTCAAAATAGAGACCAACTGATAAAAACCTGTCTTGCAAGTTCATTGTTTACTTTCTCATCATAATCACCCATCTTGAAACCTTCCCTTAAGCGCTACAGTATACAGCAGTTAGCTCTGACAGTTGAAGTCTAAATTAGTAGTATAAACAATGGAGAGGCAGTTGCTTAATAGTCTAGAAACCAGATCTGTGATTGCTGATGATTAACTAGAACATGGACCTTTAGGACAAACTTCTGGGGCCTGAGTATGAAGATCCTTACAGATTAAAAACCTGAACGTGTATTTGTTTGACAGTGGTCTTAGGCTATGTACTCTTTAACAGTATCAAGAGATTAACTAACACAAAATACGATGAGGAGTGAAACATGGAATAATAGTTGGCGCTTGTTTGGATAGAGGTGTGTCCAGGGAGTTGTGACTGGCACTATGGTGGCAACTGAGGTGCTCTCAGGACTGTGCGTTAATTGGCTATGAACAAGACAAACATGGAGGATAGACGTCACTTCCACCACACCACCATCTGTTCCACACAGAGTTCACTGGTAGAGTGTTTTTGTAAGTGTGTGTGTGTGTGTGTGTGACAGCACACAGAGATGGAAGGGTAGGGGTGTGTGGTGTCTGTCTGCATATATTTGTAAGACAGAAATGTGTATGTGTGTGTCGCAGGTGGCAGGGGGTGGGGGAAATTAAACAGAACTCTGGGGACTATAGGACGATTTGGTAAAACAATGGCGGAGGAAGCCCCACTTCCACAGTCTTGTTCCTATTAATTTGCTGCGAGGATGCTCTTTGCCAGCCTCTGAATGTCCATGTGTTTCTCTTTAGAATGAATGAATGGGTCCAGCTTGCACACTGTGGGGGGTATGGGTTGGATAATTTGACAGGGCTGGGGGTAGGGGGATTTAGAGGAAGGGGACAGTCTAGTGAAGACCTAGGACAGCACAATAATGAAACTGGCATGTATGCGCAAAACAATAATGTGCAATAAGTTCAGAGAATAACCTATCTTCCATTCTAGTTCTCACAGTTGTCAGACTAACATGACCTTGAATGTGGCTGATTTTAAGTGGCCTCACGTACCTCTTCTTTACTCTCTCTGTAATTTGCTGTTTTGACATACACATACATTGTGTGGATCCCATTAGCTAGTAACTGAGTTTATGAGATACAACTAAATACATGTGCTACCACCTCTCCAATATTTGGCAGTCAGCAGAGAAATCCACTCACTTACCGTTACACCATTGGAATGGGTGCATGAAATTTGACTCCCAGGGCAGCAGCAGTAAATTCAGGCCCTGTCAGAAGAAGACTGGATGAGAGCCAAGCTCGTGGGCTGGAGCTATGGACAGCAAAACTGAGCCTGGATTCAGAGCTGGATCTGAGTTGGATCTCTCTTTTGTTGTGTTGTGTTAACTACTCCGAAAAACAACCATCAAGAATATCAGATTTGATTCCACAAATACTTTGGATGTGCGGCTTTGTTGGCTCAGCAGTCTTTTCTGCCCAGAATTCCCAAATCTGGATTAACCACTCCGTGTTCAGACTGAGACTGGGGTTTGGACCAGTACTGGAGACTTCATGTGTTCCTGGATCCCAGTGAGAATGATGTCATCACTGGAGAGACACAAAGAAATCTTGTTGACAAGAAATGATTGTTTTTCAAATGCCTCACACCATGTGTTATTCAGGAGTTGTTATTGTGCAAAACTCAGTCTCACACAGTCAAAACGCTATAAACAATACAGGCTGTATGGTAACAAGAAATACTTACATTTCCAGCAGAAAAGAGTCTCTTTGACTTCACTGTACATGTACAGTACAGTCCCTTTATCAAAATCAGTGACAGCCACCATTCAAAATGACAGTCCTTGTCCAGTGAAGGTAATTATCTGGCTTTAGTCTGTGCTTTGTCTTCTCCCAAAGCTGCTTTTTTTAACAGAGGATTTTCACAAGTCTCATCCCCCTCTCCTCTTGTCTGTTGTCTCCTCCTCCAGTCCTCTGATCTTGCAGTGGATATTCCTCCTCAGTACAGAAGGCGAAGATGCGTCCACCAAAGCCCAGACAAAGTGAGGACAGCTCCATGCAGTCAACAACAGTCCTCTAGTTGGGTTTGGTGTTTTGCTGGTGAGTGTGTGTGTTTGTCCCTCAGTCAGTGCATGTGTGTGTTTGTGTGCGTAGGGGGGGATCCTACTCTCCCTCTAACCATCTGCTCCTTCAATTGAAGAAAAAAAAATTAGAGACAAAGGCGGTGTGTGTGCGCGAGTGTGCCTGCGTGTGTCGTACTCAGTCTCTCACTGCTCCAGCTGGCTTTGTCATGGCAGGCTTCCCTTCTTCTACTTTCAATCCATAAATGTGTTCAGAGAGAACCTGCAATCCTCCTTTCCCTTCCTCCCCTTGCTCTGCTCTGCCTTAGGTTTGTAAACAGATCTCTGCTCATGTGACCAGCCGTTTTGCCTCGCAACTCTCCTCTCCCTCAGCCCTCCCACTCTGCCTCTGTCCTCCAATCTGTAGGCAGAAGGAAGGCAGAATGAGACAGACACTGACGAATAGAGCGCCTGCAAACATGCTGCTGTGTATGTGTCTGTATGCGCACCCTTGTGCATGTATATGTGAGAGGGAGACAAGAGAGACACTTGCAGCAAAGTCAAGAGAGGCCCCGGTCAGTAACATGTGCAAGGCTGATGTCCTGACAACCACAACAAAGCCATTTGTGTGAAGTAGAGAAGAGAAGATGAAGCATCCTGATTCGCCGTTTTCCCTTCATCACACATAAACAGATGTAATTTTAGATTTTACAACATATTATGTTTCATGTTTGATCTATATATAAACATCATATCACTCTTTTACAGCGAAAGAACAAACAGAGCAGGGACGGAGGGAGCAGTTATCTCTGCATATGAGACAATATGAAGGGAAACAATAAAAAGCGAGAAAGAGGGAGACAAACAGAGGAAAATCACAGCCTGGACAAAGATGTTGCATGCATGTCCACCCCCACACCAGACCACTGGTGCCAATTCGGTGAGGGAGAGAACAGCTGCTGGGCTACTGGGTGAGCCGTGAGATGGTCAAGGGGAGTGCTGCCCCACTAATCCCCAGGGGGGAGGGAGAGGCTTCAATGGGATCCATGCCATTTTCATTCACTCTACCCTAACCTCCCTCCTCCTACCCTCCTGCTCTAGTAATGACATTACTGCTGAGTACTAAAGAACAGCTGGATTGACTGCACAGATGCATGAGCATAAATACCGTTCTTAATACACGGACACTGAGTGGTGGAATCAAAAAATGATATTTGTTGTAGCTACGAGGTCGTATTGTTATTATTGGCATGTGAAGGGCTGTTGTTTAGATGACAGCACGCCCTCTTCCCAGATACGGTGACAACGCCATTGTACCAACTGCTTTCCGACATTCAACTTTATTGGAATTCCTGTCAAAGATATGACTATCTTTTTCAAAGGCAGAAAACAATCCCGCAGCAATTCTTTGAAAAAGTGTCCCACTAGAAAAGTGTCTGACAAAACTGAGCAAGAAAATGAGGAAGCTATAGAGAAAGATGCAAATGTTGACCTTGTTTTTTTTAATGCCATGTAAATTGTTATGGCTGTCACAACCTTTTTTTTTTGCATAAATCACAGGGTTTGCCTGATTGGAAGTACAGTGTTAGTGTAGATTGTAGGGTTATCTGCTCAAAACAAGGTTCGAGGCCAGAAATGTGTTTACAAAGCATAATAAGCTAAGATTATACAACTGTGATAACAGGAAAGTTTTGCTTTTTGAATAGGAAAGTTGATGTTTTACAGAATTCTGATAAACCCTCAGTTACATGAGTCAGTACAGATAAAGTCTTTGTTTGAAGTCCTTCAGACTGTTTGAATCTGACGTTAAAGGGACTTTCTGTATGTAACATTTTCTGAACAGGGGTGAGTGTGGCCACAATATTTTAATAATAGTTACAAGATTACGGTTAAAAATCGAAATCCTACAACAACAGCCAAAAGATCAGAAAACAAATGTATCTAGCTCAGGTTAGTTAACATTTGGCTCCACATGCTACTGGCTGTTAAGAGTTTTCTGTTAAAGCAAGAAGCAGCAGGGGCTTGAAGTTTATGCAGTGTTTTCTTTGCTCATACAACCCATGTTAGCAGTTTCCTGCTCTAGAAATATCTGCGGTGGCCTCATACTTGAGAGCAACACAAACATTCATTAGTGTTGTTATCAATGAGAACTCTTCAGTGTGCTGTTGTAAAGCTTTACTATTGGTTTGATACAGCAGCTCTACTTCTACAGGCCAACATTTATAGACCTTTTTTTTTTGCCAAACTCAGAAGTAAGTGTGTTTTCAACAATAATAAATAAAACATAAAACAGTAAAACACTTTGACTGTTATGACAAACAGTAAAAACAACTATACTGGGACTAAAACAAGGCATCTTTTGAGTAAACTGAACTCTACATGAACTAAGAAAATCATGACAATCTTGACTTTTCCCCCACTTTGTGGTTATTATGCTCAAGTGTTACATTACGAAACTATTCCAGTGAATCCCTCTTTTGCCGAGTTTTTTTCTTTGTCCCGTTGAACACTTCAGACCTTACTGTAATACACAGCCCATTCTTTTTTCGCCACATCATGGGTGTGTCCTTTTACAAAGCCATTTAGTGCTCCGTTGGCCTCTCCAATCAGTTTGCCATTGTTTGCACCGTCCATTTGGTCCTTTCTCAGAGCCAGAGCTGGCTTGCAGGTGTGCCAATTCCACAGAACTTTATTCATATCGTCCTGGGCCCTGATACCCAGAAGCTTGTCTTCATCACTGTTCTTATTGTCTTCATCATCGTCATTGTCATGCTTGCTGGAGTGGAGGTGGTGGAGGTTTTGCATTTCTCCGCTGATGTTCTCGAAGTACTGGTGGATGCAGACCTTGGCAAAGCTCTTGGCGTGCTCTTTACAGGTTTCATCGAACATCTTTCGCTCAATGTCAATGTAATGAGACCAATACTTGGTCTTGAGGAAGGCCGCTTGTGTAAAGCATGGTCGAATAGCCCGGATCAGGAAGGCCGTGAAGGTCATCATGAGCAGGAACATCCATCCACATGCCTGTGAAATATAAACATGTGCTTGTATAGTGATGTAGAAAGCTAAGCATTGTTGTGAGGCCTCAAAACAATACCCTGTGGTTACAATATACATCTCAGTTGCGAAGCCACTATCTGATTCATCTCCTGTAGTCTGTCTGCATGTGCAATGTTTCTTTGTGTTGTAATTGTACATAGTTCAATTGTCAAATAGTCAAACGTGGTGGGAAAAGCACATCTAGCAGCTTCCTGACAGTTTCATAGCTCATTCGAAAATTGGCACAGAATATCAATGGGCTTTTTTGAGATGTTACTTTTAAGCCTGAATAATTGCCCCTTGGCTGATCAAAGACCCGAATAACCGTGTGGGTGTTTTTGTACAGATTGAAAGAGGGCCATTTCCATGAATAAGAAATTTAGAGGCTTATCTGTCCCCCTAATAAGTGAAGAGGAAAGCTTCAGTGAGCTCAAAGCGCAGTGTAAGTTAGAGTGTGGTGGGGAGATTTAAATTAACTACACTTTTTGATGGACAAAGCATGGTTGAAAAAGTTTAAAAATAGCTATATAACTATATAAATATCTAAAATAACTTAGGTTGCGGCTCAGTAAAATGATGGGCAGGGCCGTAGCAAGGACTTACAGATGCTGAGGTCCTGAGTCTCTGAAAGACCCCAAAAGACAAGTCTCTATTTTTAATTATTTAGAATATTTTATCTACATTTAAGCTATAACTCTAGGCTTTCTCCATTCTCAACTTTTCTTTTACGTACAAATATATTAAGTATAAAAATACTGCAAGCATTATGAACTTCTCTAAGTTCCCAGAAAAAAAAATCAAAAATACATAACAATGCAAATACTATGCATCAAAGCAGATCTTTTGACTTGTTACATGTAGTAGAAATTTACTGGCCTACAACCCTGATGAAGGTAGATGTAACTACATCAAGCGCTTTTGTTACAGAGTAAGAATACAGACTATCTATTCATGTGGTCATAGTTAGTCAACTTTGATGACTCCAAACTTGTTTCCAGGTCTAACCAAGGTTACCAGATAGTGAGCTTTAGTTTAAAAACAATTAAGAAAAATTCAGAAAAGAGTCACCAGATTACCTGTGATATACACTTGATGTATCTTGATGCTGCTACTCGTGTTTCCTGATGCTCAAACAGGTCTTTGCATGGAATCCTTGCCAGATATTTTAACTTCTCTGTCTCTGACATCCCTTTAATGAGACTGGAATTCCCAAACTTGTCAATATCCAAGTGTATGCTGAAAGCACAGAGGAAGCTCTTCCCATCCATGAGAGTGACAGATACCCACACTGCTGGTGCTATCAAGGATCTTTGTGTGATTGAACAAAACATGTAGCGAAGAATTGACGGATCCTTCCTCCGACTCCCAGTAGGTCTTTTCCACTCCTCTGCGAGCACTGAAACATTATTGTTCAATACAAAACCTAAAAGAAAGAACCATATGGGTGGAACAATCAGCAGTCCAATCCCATAGGTGTAGTTGTATTCTGGCATACAGGGGCAGTTGAACTCAAAGGCAGAGTACATCTGCGCACTAGCTAGCGCCATGATACCACAGATCCCATTCATAAAGGACTCCTGGTTGGACTGGAGGAACTGGAACATCATACGAAACTTATCCATGTTGGCAGATGTGATGGGTGTTTTGTTTAGATGCGGTTAAATCTGTGAAAAAGAGGTTTCAAACCAATCAGTAAAATGTGGTAGAAAAGATGCCACAGCATGCTGATTTTGCACAGTGCAGTATAACTTTAGGATCGGTGTAAAGTGTAAAGACAATTTTTGTTAAGTTAATATTAAAAATGAATGTCAGGTCATTGAGTATAGTTAGTAAGAGGCAATAAGCCATCAGGTTAGCTAGGTTAGCTGTTATACATGTAAATTAATCACCAATAAATAAACATATCTGTCATCTTCAGAACACAACAACCCCAGTGCCATCTCTATTAATGATCAATACAATATTAGTTAACCATTATTAACCATTAATAAAGGAATTATGTAATTATGTAAGTATTTACAAACTTATGTAAAAAATAATTTATTAGAAAGTGGTGTCAGAAATGAATAAGCTCTTGGTGAACTATGACTCTTATTCTGAAGTAACTCTTAAACAGACTGAGGTTTCAAGAGCAATAAATAGTCAGGTGCAGATGGGTACTGTCTATAGGTCAGAAAGCAACAACCAACATGCAAACACACACACTTACCTATTTTCTTAAGTGTGGATGAACAAAAGGAAGTACAATTTTAAATAATAATAATAATATCAAGCAAATAAGTTGCAGTTCTTAGACATTGTAGCTCTGACTGACTAAAAGGTGCCTGTCGATCCCTCTATGGTGCTGTTCAAAGCCGACCGCATCATCTGTCATCATGTCCCTCCCTTCACAGGTGTTTAGAGTGAGGTAACAAAAGACTCAATCCACACATCGTCAAAAGTTACCATGCAAGGGTTCTCAGAAAACACAGAGTTTCCAGTCTGCACTATATAATTCACAATGCACATGTTTTCTTACTGAGAAGAATGTAGGAAGATGTAGGAAGTAGTTTTAACTCAAAGCACCTACACAGTCCAGACATGCAAAAATGGCCTCAAACCATTCAAATATCTGTGGCTTTGGCTGGAGAATTTGTTTGTTGTATAATCTGTTTTCACTTGTTTAGTCAGAAACAAGTAAATCCACTAGCAATAGTGAATTGTTTGCAAAAATGTGATAGATGATTAAAGCATTATTGAATTTTTAAGTAATTTCCTTATAACCTTTTGAACTAAACTGCACCTGCTTAATGAGGAACTGCTCCACAAACCAGTTTGAAGCTCACAAGAGGATAAAAGGCAGGAGCTTACCCTCCTGTTCAGTGATACAAACAATTTTCCGCACAAAGTCTTTGAACAAAATGTTTGTGGCTTAATACTTGATTTTTCACAACAGTATAAAGCTAAAACTGATGATTCATTCATTGACTAAAGCTAAAATGGTTCATGCTCCTGAAGCTAAACTTACAGGAAGTGTGTGCTATCGGTTAGGTTCAATGCATTGCGCAGGCAGATGTCACAGCAGAACACATGGGCAGGGTGTGCAGGAAATAAGTCACACAAGACAAACTACATCTAAAATAGGAAGAGATCATAGTGCCTGTGCTTATGCAAGGTTACTCTTTTGCTTCCTCCTCTGTACCTACACACGCATTACCGGAACCTTGCATCGTTGAGATAATCAATTTATTGTGGTGCGTATCTGTCATTCTCTCTTTAATGTTACTTTATTAACAGTGATAAATGATGCTTTATATATGGAATCACAGAAACGAGCAAAGAACATGCTGCAAGACCATCGAGGAAGTAGCTTCTCATTTTCCATTATCGTTATATTTGACAGCAGGAACAATGCTCTTGAAGTATTTTTACGCATGATTGCATAAATTCTTATCCAGTCTTTTGTCTTTACACATTTCAAACCATAAATAACATATTTTCGATGTCTCTTAAGTTAGTTGTAATCATGTTTCATGTTATTTACAGACACCCCTGACGATGCAAGATATTTTGCTGAAAGTGTTCGTGGTGACTGTGGGTCTCCTAACATATCCCACGGATGATCCAAGAGTGGAGGAGGAATGGGTGGGAGAGGATGTGCAGAAGTATCATTACGGGCTGCTGAAGGAAGAAGAGAAACTGGACCAGGAAATGGCACCTGTCAGTGAGGAAATTACACATTCTGATGATAAAGAGCCTTCAGATGATGGAGGAAGCACTGGAAATGGACAACACGGGTCAGGTCAGCATGTTACTAAAAAAGATAAAATGACAGTGTTAGAAAATTTGACCATCAACAAACAAAATTCAGAGGAAGATGCTGCTAACCTTAAATTGCCACAAGAGGTAGATGTGGAACAAAAAGAAAACTTAAAGCTGGACATGACGAGTAATCAGGGAGAAGACATCCAGCCTCATGGCTTTTTTAGAGATTCAAATACACCACAAGGACAAGATGAAAAGCCTGAGAAGGAGGAACAAAAAGCATCATCCCTGTCAGAAGTCCACACCAAGAAAACAGAAAGTAAAACTTCAAAGAAGGACATTGCTAACTGGGGGAACGATTTCCTGTGTTACATATGGAATACATTCTCAGTCATATCCATGATCTGCTTCTTAAGGAAATACTGGAGGAGTAATTCCCAAATGTCACAAGACAAAAACAGGACCTTCTCGTTGTCCATCTCCAGTGAGGTGTTGCTACCAGACAGTGACACACTGCAGACTTTTCATACAAAATGTGTTCAAGTCTCCAAAACAAAGTGGAGGAAGGATGAATTTTTAGAAGGATTTGCAAACGATCTGTTGGAGTCCATGAAGACCATCTGTAATAGTAAAGGAGGTATGTTGATTGAGGACTTCCACATGGTGGATGCAGGTGATATAAATGTCCCCTTTACCCCACCCAAGCCATATAGTTTTCAGTGTCTGCTCTGCAATTACCAGGCAAGTGACCTGCTGCCAGATATGCAAATCTGCGGTCAAGTTAAAGTGGTGGAAAATAAGAAACTCCAAAATGGCTGCCCCTGCCAGTTTTCCGATGCAGATGACGACATGGTTTGCCTGCTGCATTGTGAGAATGATAAAGTCCAAACATCAACTGCTAATATTTGTAATGACCTTTGCTCGAAGAACACTGCTTTCCTATCAAAATCACGGGTTACCAGATGGTTTCAGAGCACGATAAAACAAGCGTGGGCACTAATCTCACACAAGTACGAGTTTGAGCTCCACATTCGCTACTTTGATGCTCCAGTTTCTCTGGTCATTCGATTCAGATCAGGGAAGACGATTCAGTTCAGAATGAACCCTGTGGTTAAATTCAATTCAGATGTGCATTTCTACATTACACCTTGTTCCCCAAGGGATCTGGATTCTTTCTGGTCACTCTCACTGACCAGCTATGAAGATAGTCTCTTACAATGTCTCTCTAAACGCCTTCCTGAAAACTCCTGCCACATCCAAACTCTTGAAATTGCATGTTTCCTCCACAGGAGACAGACAACACTTTTAGGAAGCAGTGTTGTCAGAGATTTCCATTTCAAAACTGCACTATTGCATCTGCTTCTGGCTAAAGACCCATCACAGTGGAAACCCAACTATGTGGCTCAAAGGTTACAAGACCTAATGGACTTCATGGAAAAAAGCCTGGAGAAAAAGCTGCTGCAACATGTTCTTATTGGGAATCCTTTAATGCAGAAGTTTATTCAGCTTCCTGCTGAGTTTCTTCAAGCAAAGCCAGTGAATCTCTTCCATCCCCTTGTGGTACATAACTGTATCTACAGAAATGCTGTGATGTATTTCCAGGAGATGCTTAGAAGTGCACACATGCTGATCCAGGATTATGTTGAACAGTGTACTGACAGTGTTGCATCTTCCACATGAAAACAATACATTTCAAAATGTAATTGCACACTTTTTTATTAATGAGCAATGAGTTATGTCAATTCATATGCAATAGAAGTAAAGCACACAAGAAGTATCATTTAAAAGTAACCATTTCCACGTGATTTTTTGTAGTCATGTTTCCAGTAGGTCTGGAGGTCTTTGTCTGGTTGGTAAGGGTCCTCAAAACTTAATGGGTCAGGTTCAGAGGGCCTCATTTGAGGGTTAGCCCCCACATAGCCAAATGTGCCACTTAGGTCGACCTTCCAAGAAGGACTTGAAATCATCTTTTTGAAAGCTGTTAATAGGATACAAGTTATTAACATTAAACTGTTGAAGCATAATTTAGTCAGGTCTAAAGATTACAGTGTAAATACAGAGGTTTACTTACCTCTAGGCTGCAATGAGGGGCAAGTTGAATTACAGCAGGTGCACACAGAGTTGTTACCATACAGCTCCTTCCACCTAAACCATAAACAGGGTTAGTAGGTTTTAATATAAAAATGGACAAAACAGATTGATATACAGTACCACCTAGTGTGACTAGGACCTTCGAAAGCAAGCTACCTTTTCATGTGTTCAACTTTAGTCAGTCAACTCACATATTGGTAGCTGGATCATAATTACAGGCCTTTAAACTCGGTGTTGAAGCAAGTTTCCCTATGGCAATCTCACAGTGCATGTAGAGTTTCTGAAAGATGTTAGATTTCATTATAACAGACTAATTTCACTATATACTGCACCCCTTTACCAGTTTCTCTTAATACCTGCGTTGAGGAAGAAGCAGAGACCATATTTGCAAAAACGAAGGCACCCACACTGAATTTCTGTGTATTCATCGATGTACCAGTGAGAAACATCGAGTCATTAGTCACTTTGCTGTCAACCATACACCTGCAAATTGAAAATGTTGCATGTTAACCTTCAGCACCAACAACAGAAAGGCAATTTCTGAATTCTTAAACACTTCTAATTAACCTTACCCTTGGTTGTCAATGACTGCATATTTAGGATTAGAGTTGGGATCTGCGGAGGCAGTCATGAAGCACTTGTTGATATAAATCCTCAGAGCTCCGGGACCGCCTGTGTTTGCAGATTGCTTGGCCTCAAAGTACATCACTTCGCCCATAGTGTAGGTTTTAGTACCAGTAATTTCATTCCCCTTTGCTGATGAAGAGGCAGGGCATAAGTCCATGTACAACTTTAAGGCTGCCACTATGTTCACTATGCAACTTGTTTGATTACAAAAACTATAAATTAAATCTGATCGTAATCCAGATTTGCTGCGCTGAATTCCCTTTATATGCTTGTAAATGGTGCATTTGAGTACACTGAAGTGACAAACATTCTGCTGTGCCATGAAAACTAAATAAAAATGTGAATGATGTGAAGAGTTTCTCAGTTTTCTTTTGAGGTCATTAGTGGTGTGTTCACCTAGTTTAAGGAATTCACATGTTACTGGCCAGTTTGAGAATAAATTACACATTGAAATCAAGGTTACTCTCCAGTTTGTCAAGGGTTTTCCTACTTTTATTTATTCATTTATTTTACAGGTTTCCTTCTTTCATCTAAATCATGGGTAGGCAACCTTGGTCCTAGATAGCACAGTCATCGCCCCCCCCAAACCATCCCTACAGCTTATGATTGGTTAAACACACCTGATCCAGGTAGTCAGCAGTAGGAAGGGAGGAGCTGGAAAACAATCAGGGCTGTGTCTCTCCAGGACCAGGGTTGCCTACTATTGAGCTTGCAAGAGCCACTCTGACCTGAAAACACTGGCCAAACTGTTTTGAAGTAACAGAAGCGCTAACAGGAACCATTCCTATAAAAATAAAAATGTCACATACCATCTTGAAAAGCAAGAGTTAAACCAGCCTTTTGCACAAGAGCTTTAAAAAGAGCACTTCTTTGCAGTTTGGGAAAGAAGCCAGTGTCATAGGAGTAGAAGGACCTGCAACAGTTGTGAAAATTCTTAATACAAAAATTGGAAAAGCACAAGGTGCATTTAATTACCTTATAGTCTTGAGTACAAGCATTCCTGACATCTTGAATCTCACAATTAACACTGCCAATTAAAGGGATTTAATGTTGGATGGAGCAATTAAGATCATTTAAGAAACTAGATAAAGTTTTACCTGGGATATTTACATAGCAGAGGGATGGTAAATGGCATCTCCCTCAACACTGGAGTGGTTGGCTTGTAGCTGAGCACATTACTGATGTACACATAATCTGCTTTACTCTGCAACAGACAATGTTTGTATTATTGTTACAATGTCAATTAAGGCAAAAAACAAATGTATTGAAAACACAAATCTTCACCAACCTCTTGTGTGAATCCACAGTCAGTTGTCAGGAGATACAGAAGGTAGTAGTGGATTGAGGTGCCTGCATTAACAGGACATGTACCTAGTTTCAAATATTTGTATGCTTCTAGAGTCTTAAAGACTTGTTTCTTAATTCTTACATACATTCTGTCAACGTGACATAAGATTTCAACCTGCAGGTTTGGGTCTCTTATGCCTACAATTGGAAGGGCATTGGAAGGACTACCGCGCAACAAGTTCACAACAGAGTTAGGAAGGGCTCCAGCACCCTGTCCAGGTTTGAAAAGGTCTTTCGGGTCTTTGGAGCCTGACATAACCAAATACCAAGGAATTGTCCTTGGTGCAGGGGTTGTGGATTGATTATGTGATGCAATCTTCCAGAGTCTGTCTTCAGGTGCAGGGACTGGCATCATTTTTTCATTTATCTTTGTCTCCATTTTCGCCCATTCTGATTCTGGGTTTTGTACAAACAAACCAGCCACGACTCCACTTCTGCCCAAAAAATTGCAGACAGAACGAAACATCAGTAATAACAGCCCAGCGTGCACCAGCCCCATTTTCATTGTGGCAGCTGTCCCTCGCTGGAGTAGACCTCACCTGAACAGGTTGAGTATCATAGTATCATTTCAACAGGCTTTTGTACTCTGCAATCAACACAGAAATCACACAGATGGCTGCCAATCAAGAACAACCAATGGCTGGTGACTAATGACAAACTGTCCATGCCTTCTGTTTCAGTTATGCACTACATTTAACCTCTCTTTCTTCCACCATTCAATTTCAACAATAAAGCTTAAATTAAAAGCTGCAAAAGCATAGTTATTTAAAAATAAATGAATAAATAAAAAATTTTTTAAAAAATTCCCAAAGCACATTAATTATATGTACACATTTTCTAGTAATGATCGTCTTTCCAAAATAAAAAAAATAAAACAAAAATTTAATTAAATCCACTGTATGTTTGTGGGTTTCCTTTTATTCTCCTGACGCGTCGCCGGATGTTACGTCAGTAACGACGTCAAAAATAGGAAGTTCCAGCAGAGTCCCCTTGGCTTGACGTTGTGCTCGGAAGCTCAATCTGCCTCGTCGGCGTTTTTCTTTACAAACAAAGCGAAACAGTCCTATTTGGTTTGATAAAGTATATTTTAATTGGTGACTAAGCCGCATTGTTTTTACTTTATTTGCGTTGTTTGTGCCATAATACGTTGTTGTCGTTTGTGCTGCCTGGTTAGCCAAGCAGCTAACGTTAGCTGATAACGTTGTTTTGATTATTAATGTGAACGTTAACGTTACTTCGACGGTGTCTGGACTCGGTTGTTCGGTGCCAACGCACTGAACGATTTTCAATGTAGTCCAGCGGAATAAGAACATTTTGTTGTATCTCTGAATCTACCCAGTAAAATGTGCATTCAATGTAAGTGCACCAGCTAGCTGGTTAGCTAACATTTACGTCAAGCGGCAGTCACTTTCTCTACCACTGTTGGGGACCGTCTGGTTCGTCCCTTACCCCAACAGTGGACGTCTGGCGAGCTTTAAAAAGCTCACTTTAAATCGGATCCAATGCGTGGGATGATGGGGTCCCAGAGCAGTCCTGTCAAGAGTTACGATTATCTCCTCAAATTTCTGTTGGTGGGGGATAGCGATGTTGGAAAGGGAGAAATCTTGGACAGTTTGCAAGACGGATCAGTAGAGTCTCCATATGCTTACAGCAGTGGTGAGTAAATATATCGTCTACTGTTTAGTTAAGACATCACTTAAGAGTGACCAGCATGATCCAGTTTTGTGTTAATTGTGTGTAATCTCAGGGATTGATTACAAGACCACGACCATTCTGCTGGATGGGAGAAGAGTGAAATTAGAGTTATGGTAAGTGTTTTTATTAGACTCTAATGGCTGCAGATATGACCCCATAGCATTTTGATCCACTTACATTTGTGTGTGTGCATGTGTATGTTATCATCAGGGACACATCGGGGCAAGGCAGATTCTGCACCATTTTCAGATCTTACTCTCGTGGAGCACAGGTGAGGACTTGTTTAGCCATTTTAGTCTTTTCTTTCTCCGTGTAATCCTGCAGTTATGTCAACATGTTTGGCTTTCATTGCACAGGGCATACTGCTCGTGTACGACATCACTAATGGGTGGTCGTTTGATGGCATTGACCGCTGGATCCGTGAAATAGATGAGGTATTTTCCTTCATTCTTTTTCTGGTTGTTGAAAAATATCTATATGTGTCCAGTTTTGAGAATGTTTATCATTTGTTTCTCCCTCTGTTATACAAAAGACATGGACATGTTAAGTACAACAGTCTTGTTTATGTCCAACAGCATGCCCCAGGTGTACCCAGGATCCTGGTGGGAAACCGGCTACACCTGGCTTTCAAACGACAGGTGCCAACAGAGCAGGCAAGGGCTTATGCAGAAAAGAACAGCATGACTTTTTTCGAGGTCAGTCCACTCTGCAACTTCAACGTCATTGAATCTTTCACTGAGCTTTCACGCATTGTGCTGATGAGGCACGGGATGGAGAAATTTTGGAGGCCAAACAGAGGTGAGCTCCTTAATAACTTTTTTTTTTTCAACCAGTTCTCTGAGAGTATGATTGTAATTCCTTTTGCATTATCGTCCACGAAAGACATTTAAAATATGCTGTCATCTGTGTTTCCATCATTGCAAAATGGTTTTCTTCAGTTATCCTTTTAAATGAATAAACTTGCATTAGCAAACATAACGTGCTTTTGAGTACTACTGCTTGCTGATTATAGGCTTCTGTATGTTTGTGTAAATATCCCTTTAACAAACAGCTGTTTCCAGCTACAGTAGTCATTTGCAATATTAACAGTGTCTACACTATATTTCTAATCAATTCAAAACATTTCTATGTGTGTCCAAAGTTTTGACTGGTGGTGTAGTTTCAGTCTTATCATTTAAAATTGTTGTTATTGAAGAATTAACGCTTATCTTATTAGCAGTGAATTTTCAGTATGTTTTACACAAGTACACTTACTTTTTCTCGTTTTGTCTTGTGGTGCAGTGTTTAGCCTCCAAGATCTGTGCTGCCGCTCGATCGTCTCCTGCACGCCAGTGCACCTCATTGACAAACTGCCCCTCCCTGTGGCCATCAAGTCTCACCTCAAGTCTTTCTCCATGGCGAATGGCATGAATGCAGTTATGATGCATGGACGCTCCTATTCAGTGGCCAACAGTGCAGCCTCAGGTGGTAGCGGGGGCGGAAACAAAGCCAACAGTCTAAAACGTTCAAAGTCCTTCAGGCCTCCACAGAGTCCTCCAAATAACTCATCAACGTCCTCCAAAGGGAACTGTAAGATCTCATAGTGAAACAGTGGACTAATGGTTGCCTCCAATATTAAATGCGTTGTTGCTCCAAGAGGTCACAAGGCCAGACAAGACCATGCAGCAAACTTCATCACAGATGGATGTAGCTATGAACTCTGGGAACTGGCTTCGATGGTTGGACTGGTTTCTGTTTTCTTTGCAGGTGCCATCTTATGGCTGTCTGTTGACCAGTGCTCTTTACTACAGAGGCTCACTGTGATTAAGTTGAACAAGATTTCCCTGGGACCAGCAGATGTGAATCAAAGATTATCACCTGTTAACACTACACGAGTGCAGGGACATTAGCTAGCTTTTATTTGGAAAATGATTGTTTATTGGTATTTAAAGTTGGACTTGAAGTTGTAAATATATTGTTTGTGCTGTTGTTTTGGTGTGTGTATGGTGTTTGTTCTTGGGAAGGAGCTTCTTCTGCTTGTTTTGTCTTGAATGTGTTGGGAGCCCTGCTTTTGATGCACAACTTCATCAACTGTACAAAGTTACCGTTGCAACCTCAAGGGTGCAATGAGACTTAATACTTGGGTCATTTAAGTTCTGCATAAGATCTTATGAAATTGAATGTCACAAGCATGCAGGGCTAGTTTCCCAGATAGACTAGTACTAGACTAAAGAAAAGTTCAGAGAAAGACTTGATGTTCTTAGTATAGCTCTATTTCGTCTGTGAAACTGTCCTGTTTACAGGACTTCTGTGGTGCCCATAAATTTCAGCCCAAACGGGTTCACCCTCCATGTCCATCTGTCATTGGTCCAGACATTTGTTGTTTTTTCTCAGGCCTTTTATGCCTCTAAATCCAATATTCTTATTTGTATCATTGCTTTTACTGGTCTAAACTATCGTCATGATCAGTTTGAATCTGTTCCAGGGCAAATAATAGATCGCTTGGTGCTTATGAGGAAACCTTGTACAAACTCAGATGTGCAGATTACTTGCTCAGTTGTGTTTTGCCTTCAGCTGTTGCGTCTTGGTTTTCAACAGGAATTTGTAAAACCACCAGGAAATTGAAGAGCATTTTAATTTCATTTAAAGCTTTTTGGATATTTAATGTATATGCTATGTATTTATGAATGTGAAACAGTATTCTCTTGCTACCTTTCTGTGGATGTGGGACTGTAAGAATCAGAGGTGGAAAGTCATAGATCTGCTACTGAAATATTTTTATTGAGAACTGCTGCTTGTCTGGGTCTTGTCAACTACCATAAGTCAATTCTTATTTTACAGCTGCGTTATAATTACATGTAGAGAAAGGACTACAACAGTTGTTTACAGTAGAAAAATATATCCCGGACACAATGTGAGAACCGTTTGATGTCCTGTGAAAGTGAAGCTCTCAAAAGAGGCACAAATGTCTTTTTTTAAAAACCAACTAAGAGTTTTATTTGTTTTAATTGTGGAATAATCTACATTTATTTTGACAAATTCTCATTTTGTTTCCACCTCTGATTAACGTGCACTTCTGCATTCCCAGTGTCATCACTTTATGTATGTGATTATGTCATTGAGGGCATACAGATTTGGTGCATGTTTTCTGCCGGCGCCTGTTATATGTGGTGTATGGTGTGAAACCAGTACAACAGAGTAACGGGACTCTTGAGTGATCCTCTTAACCACTATATGTAAACCTTTGATAACGACTGTTGCCGTCTCAGCTGTGTTCAAAGGTTTGGATGTGGGATTCAGTCTCATTTCGCCTCCACTGATAAGGGTCACCCTTCAAAATAAAAGGTAAAACTACAAATTCAATGTGGTTTCTTCAAATGATTTTTTTATTCAAACATGTATCAAGGTCATTGTGCGACTTGTGGGAATGTTTTTGTCCCCTTTGTCCAGGAGACCGTCGGTGCTCATGAGCAATAAAACCCGTAGTGGTGGTGGGGGGCGCTGAATTGATTAGCCGCTCTCTCGGTATTGGCCAGTTGTGGATAACCGGCACGTCGCCGCGGCGCATGAATGGAGCGCGGTCAAAAGTCACCCAAAGGTTGCAGGGTCACTTCCAATGAAAAGATGAGGGGAGCTGATTCTCATCGCTTCGTCGCTGCGTCCGTACAAAGATCAGTCGCGCACTATTGAAATTGCGATGCTTTACGTCTTCCCGCCTGGCCGCGGCATCTCTGAGCTCCGTGTGAATGGACGGTGGTAAATTCACCGACGTCTAGACAAGGAGGACGTAACCAACGTGTTTTGCAGGACATGATGCGACACGCCCCGTGTTTGGTTTTCACGCTTTCGGCTTTGTGCTCCACACGACTTCTTACAACTTGCTGCTTGATTTGTCCCAGAAAAGAAGCGTCTGCGTGCGTTTGCGATGTGTAAAACATTTGGAAACATCTAAGTATTGCCGAGGACTGAATTCTAACCTGCGGCTCATTACCTTGTTTATGAATGACACCTCTATAAATTCTGTCTGGACACATTTTAACATTGGATTTCTCACCGGAATGTGTAACTCCGTGCGCACAGCTTGTCGCCGCGGCCCTGCGTTTTCTTTGATGTTTTTACTGTGTTTGTCCAGTTGCTTAGCGCATGGAGCTGCTTCATAAAACTTTCAGACACTGGTCGACCATGTGGGCGGTCAGAGGGGCTTCCCCTTCCACCTCCATTCACACTCTGAAAGGCTGATGTTGCGTCTTTCTCTCCCATTGTGCCATTTCGTTCGCTTATTTGACTGTTCCGAGGAATGGACCTTAAGGAGATCTTGCCCATTGTTGCAAGAGTATAGCTTTAAAAGTTTCCTGCTGCCTAAATACATTTTTTACATAATTTTTTTGTAATATATTTGATCAATAAATGTCCAGATCATGGACACGGATTCCGAGTGTTGAGAATACTTTTCTCCCTGCGCACAGCAAACGGACTCTGGATCTTTACGCGTAAAACCGACTTCTACCTGTGAGAATTCATCAACAATCTTCTTCCTTTTTTTAAGCCCTGAAGGAGGAATGGAATTACTCAATGGGAGACACATGCAAAAAGGCAACGATGTATAAAATCCCCCAAAAACCCAACTCAAATAAACAAGGATTAGGATGGATGCGTGCGTATTTGTTGCTGCTCTTGGTTCGGAAATTACCCGAACCTTCATTGTGTGCGAGTGTGGCAGGATCCAAAGTTGAACACGACGGATTCTGCCCAAACAAGCTCAACGCCAACCTCTGGGTTGATGCGCAAAGCACCTGCGAGAGGGAGTGCAACATAGATGAGGTGATGTAATTTATATTAAAACCATATATCAGTGGCAAACATTATTAAACAGTTGTGTAACTTGTATATTATTGTGGTGGTTTTGTGTCTTGTACTACTTATACTTTTTTATATTTGTGTGCAGGACTGTGCTGACTTTGAGAAATGCTGCACTAACGTGTGTGGACTCAACAGTTGTGTGGCTGCACGTTTCTCTGATGGCACCTCTGCACAACCAGGTGGACTTGGTGGAGCAAAAGGAGACCAGCCCCCCACATCCACAGCTACCTGTGAGGGCTTTATTTGCAGCCAGCAAGGGGCAACCTGTGACATTTGGGATGGGCAGCCCATCTGCAAGTGCCAAGACCGATGTGAAAAGGAACCAAACTTCACCTGCGCTTCAGATGGTCTCACCTATTTCAACCGATGCTACATGGATGCAGAGGCCTGCATCCGTGGGGTGACTTTAACCGTGGTCGCTTGTCGTTTCTACCTCGCTGGGCCCCACACCAGTCCACTGCCTCAGCACACTACAGCTAATCCCACCCCAACATCCTCCCAGGAGGACCCCATGCCCCCCACACTATACTCCAACCCTCACCACCAGTCCACCTATGTCGGAGGCACCGTCAGCTTCCACTGTGACGTTATTGGAGTCCCCAGACCTGATGTAACATGGGAGAAACAGAGTGAACGGCGAGAGCGGCTCGTCATGAGGCCCGATCAGATGTATGGCAACGTGGTTATCACCAACATTGGACAGCTGGTCATTTATAATGCTCAGGTGTGGGATACAGGTATCTACACCTGCATTTCACGTAATTCTGCAGGAGTTCTTCGTGCAGACTATCCGCTGTCAGTCATCCGTCGAGCCAATGATGATTTCTCTGAAGATCCTGAGATGCCCATGGGACGGCCATTCTCACCGGCTGACTGTCTTGCTGAAGTAGATGTAAGAGTGTGCAGTGGAGAGCGCCATGTGGATTGGTATTATGACAGCAAGTTGGCTTCCTGCATGGCCTTCAGCAACGGGGGATGTGATGACAGCCGCAATCGATTTGAGACCTATGAGGAGTGCAAGGCTTCCTGTCAGAGAGAGGGGATGGGTGTCTGCTCCCTGCCAGCTGTTCAGGGTCCCTGCAAATCTTGGGAGGTACGCTGGGCTTGGAATTCCCTCATGAAACAGTGCCAAGCCTTCGTTTACGGCGGCTGCCATGGAAATGCCAACAACTTCGGGAGCAAAAAGGAGTGTGAGGCAAACTGTCCACAACCTAAAAAGAAACCCTGTAGGACTTGTCGAGTGAAAGGGAAAATGGCTTCCAGCTTATGCCAAAGTGACTTTGCTATTGTGGGGCGGCTGACAGAGCTGGTTGAGGACCTGGACTCTGGATTAGCCCGCTTTAGCTTGGAAGAGGTCATAAGAGATGAAAAAATGGGACTGACTTTCTTCAACACCAAACACCTCGAGGTAACTATTGCCAAGATAGACTGGGGCTGTCCCTGTCCCAACATCACCATGGAGGAAAACCCTTTCCTGGTTATGGGTTTGGTGCAGGATGGCATGGCCGTCATCCAATCTGACAGTTATGTGAGAACCATAACAGAACGCAGACTCAAGAAGCTACGTCAGATAGCAAACAAAAAGACCTGCAAGACAGCATAAAAGTCCCAGTACTTAGACTCACTGGCCCACAGAGGGTCTGTCGTCCCCATTATCCTTAGCACTGAAGAAATCAAATCAGAATTGCAACAAGAAAAGCTGATCTTTAATAATTCTTTGGATCAAAAGACAAAATATATTCAGTACTGTATGTTAATGAAGTTATGAGATCATTTGTATGTACAATATATATTCATTACAACACAGGTTGTACTACATTCCAGCCCGTTTTTGTGAGTCCATTTACACCACTGCTAAAATGTTGCCTTTAAATATATGTTCTGTGCCTTTTCCATCTAGACTGCATTTTTGCTTTCTGAAAAATAAAGACTGTAGCACTAACTTGCAAAATGCCTACTGTAGATTGTAAAGAAAGAGATGCCAACAGCATGCATTATTTACTTCTCTGTTTTGTTGTATTGTATTTAGTTTGTATTGGGCTGCTTATATTAGTCAGTCAGGTGTTTCACATTGATTTACTTTTGTTGTTATATTATCTCTTTGCAAAGCAGTTCTGCTAAGTTAGTTTTACTGCCAGTCTCTGCAAACGGAATTAGAAATTTTTAAAAGTATGTGGCTATGTTAAGGTAAATATAATGGTGTCCAACACTGTAGAATATAATAGTTACAAGAATAACAGTTTGGTCTGATGTCAATGTGTATGAGAATGTGGGCAAACATGATTCATTTACAGTTCTGGAAAAATGTGGCAAAGCATCTGAGCTTCAAATATACGTTAAGGCTCTTTAAACATCCTGGAACAACAGGGTACTTCACACCAAACTCTCCTTCCTGAAGAGAAGGCATTTGTTGTTTGCTGGCATCTCCACCTAGAAAACAAAAAACACATATTAATACATTAGTAAACAAATAATGAGCTACACTCTTCACATCCTAATTTTGAGATTAAAACTGAACTGTGTTGAGCTGTAAACTTACTATTTTTTCCAGGAATAAACCACTTCTTTGTGCTAAAGAGCACAGGAGGGAGATGTCCCGGAGTCCCCACTCTGGGTTCCTGTAAGATTAAATCACTGTCAAAATTAGTGACGGTGTTACACAAAGCTAATGGATTCTACTGCAAGTTTGATCTGATGGGGAATTTAACATATTTTGAGAAACATTGATGCTCATCAACTGTTCTGTGAAGCAATAAAAGAATGAAACAACACACAGTATGTTACCTCTGTCGTAAACTGTAGTCAAAGTCGATATTACTCTGAGGGGTAATCTGACCATTCACTGCATAGGGCTGGGGGTACAATAACAGCAAAATGTTACACAGATAATATTATTTCACTCTCATGTTTATATTTGATAATAGCATGTGATTAATGTGCAGAATTACTACACTCACTCCATATGTCAATAGAAGACCTCGTGGCTTCAACACTGCTCCAGCTCCTTTAAATAAACCCTGTAACAACAGTAACATGTTGAGGGGCAGCTACTCCAGCCGTCTTTGTCCTCAGTGTTTTTTCACACATGAAAAGACTTAAGGCATCGTAAATGGGCACTGCGTACAGTGATTATCTGAGTCAAAGGGTTTGAAGTGTATAAGCACTCCACACACTGCAATATCTCCACTTTGTGAACACACGTTTTCTCTTACAAATTCTTGACCTTATGAGCAATAAAACACTTTTGTTCAGCTCAGCGCACTCACAGGGGCATTTGCTGCTACATCGTTACTCAGTTGTATCTGACCAGTAGCTGATAATGGCTAACATTTGCTAACCTCTTCTTTAACTGATACTAAAGAATCAGTTTGTGGCTTTTCTATATTTTTGTATTTACCTCTCAACCAATCTGCTACAGTAATCTCTGTTCAATAACATTATTATTATGACCTTATACGCTTGACTTCACTATATTTCAAAGACAATTATTGTATTTATTCACATTTATCTCATCTCATAGATTCACTAACCACTAAACAGTAATTACAGTACATTACCAGATTACAAGCATTGGACCCTCTGCATATAAGTGTATAACTAGTAAAAATATCCTTTAACATATTGGATTAGTTTGTGCATTATTAGCACACAGAACATTATGGGCTGCTGGGGGCCTACTGAGGTAGATTATTTACAGCATTGTGTGGTCCTACCTCTGTACAAGCCATTGGAGAAATGTGGATCATGTTAATATTGACCACCAGGTCCATGCTCTCCGGCTGGATCCCTCCCCAGTACTGATGGGGCAAAGAAGCATCCAGGTGGATCGCGGGCATCACATTGTTCAGCTGGTAGTGAGCTCTGTACGCTTCTATACTGAGAATGGAAACAAAAGACCTTATTGTCTATGCAAGCATCCTCCAACAAAAAGACTTTACCAACAGCAGCGTGGTGATAGTAGCTTAAAGTCTCTTCTTCTTTAATGAATTTACCGTAATAGCCGAATTACAAAACCAGTGTCTTGCTTAAAGTTTAATACTCAGAAATTAATTATTACCGTAAATACCCTATATTGTTTATAAGGTAAGGTAAGATTAGAAATGTTGCTATTCGGTAAACTCTACCTGACAAGAGACTGGCGGTCATACTCAGAGGGCTGCCAGATTACATTCCGCAGGGCCTGAGCAAAGTGTGTGACATGTTGTCCGGTACCGGAGGAGATCTCCAGAGCCCGCAGCGGCCTCCCCGTGTTCACGGTCTCCCGGAGCACCGACAGGATGGGCTCCTTGTTCCTCTCCGCGGCCGCGGCGCTCAGCATCGTACTGAACTCCCGAGTTGTTCGACACAGTTTACGTAACCACTCCAGCAGAGCTGAATAGCGTTAGTACAGATTGAATAACTCTGCGCCCCCGTATGTTTTGGTTTTACACTTAAAATGGCCCACTTCCGCATTTACTCACGTGACCCAGCTCATGTCCAATAGCGGGGATCGGTGGGTGGACGCACGTGCGCACCCCGCTTTAAAATAACAGCACAGTCTGGTCTGAGTGCAGGTTTCTTTATTCAAGGGAAAGTAGCGTTCAGGAGCACACTATGTTACAGCATTTACACATGTATGTCACATAGGATCATCACGTTTTCTCAGATTAAAATCTAAGACACATTTATAAGTTAAGAGTTTGGGAAGAGAGTGATAAATGCAAACATGAAGACACACAACACTGGTAAAATAACAGGCGTGAGTAACAACATCAATATTATTAACGGGGAAAATGGAATGAATAATTTTAGTAAATTATTCAGAACCTGTGCAAAACATAAACACAAACATAATACTGTGAACTGCTGGATGTAAAGTAAAAGCTGAGAATGTTACAAAAAGCATTGTAAAAGAAATCTCAACAGAAAGTATCTAAACATGTTTTTACCGAACACACCTTTTACAACCCAATTCAGTTCTAGTGACTTCAGTTGTGTGCTTTGGTAGATGTGACGAAACCTGAACCTGTTTGAATAACACAATATTTAAAGATGTGACGGCTGCTCTCATGCAGTCGTGGCGGCTTTGTCCTTCTCTTCCAGTCCAGCTGCATGTTCTGCTTTTTGATGCTGCTCATTTTCCACGTTAAGCAGCGTTTGTGGTGCGTTAGCAGAGGAATCCTGGCTCTCTAGTGGACCATTGTACACCACAGTTGGATTCAGACAGAGGAAAGCCTGGTTGTTGTCAAGTGCATCCAAGTTAGACATGGCACTGATCATGGGATCGCTGAAGATTGTGTTTGAGAAGACGGAGTTGAAAGTGAACGAGGAGCCAAAAAGTGACTCCTGCACAGGGGATTTAGTTTGGTCTGTGAGAACTATGACTGCTGGGTCTCGGGGAGGTTTGACCGGGGGAACTTGCTCAGGCTCACTGTTTTTATCGTCTGGTCCTCGTTGTTGATTCCGATTTGCTGATTCCTCCTTGTAATTGCATTGTCCTGAAACCTGGGATTGAAGAGAGTCACTGTTAGGTGCCACCCTGCAGTCACTGTTGACACTGGAGCGCCGGGATGAACCCTCTGCTGTTGAAATAACACTGCTGGCACGGTGGAGACGTTTAGGAGACCTAGACCCTTTCAATGACCCTTCTGTCCCAAGAGGGGTGGAGAAGCAGTTGAGACAGCCAGACATTGAGGATGACTTCCCCTGGACATACAGCACTGTGATCGGTGAACAAACTGAGGCCCGGTTCGTTTCCGCTTTGCTACAGCTTGATTTTGAATTCATGCCATTGAGTCCTGGGTTCATTTTGACTGTACCACTTGAATCTGAAGAACGACGTGTCAATTTCCCTCTCGACCCCCTCCTGATGCTCTTTGTACCCCTTGTGAGCCAGAAGTCCCGTGAGTCCCCAGGGGTTTTCTGTTTCGGTATAGATGGGTGATCTGAATTCTGACTGATGGCGATGGGCAATGTACAAGCTTTCTCCTTGTTCTGCTGTTTCCGCATGTGTTGTGGGGTGGAGGTGTCGCTGGGTGGCTGGTAAGAGGAGGAGGAGTGGCGCGATGGAGGCTGTTGTATGGGGCTGCTGCCGTTTGACCATGGCTCATTTTCCAGGCTCAGGCTGAACTCACCGCTGCTTTCACTTTGGGCTCGACTATGGACATCATTAAGCCCTGAAAAGAGATTACAAGCATTTTTTTTATAAAGAGCCACAAAATAATATTTATATACACATTTCCACTTCTATATTGAACACATTTCCAGCTGTGTAAACAGTATTCTTAACGACCAGCAGGGGGCAGCAGAATAAAATCCTACAACAGTGCAGTCAGCACAGAGCTTAATATGAAACAAGGTCATGTTTGCAATTTGATGGATTTACTCTAATTCCCGAGCTGGTAATACATCTGTATGCATGCTGAATCCTCTAAACGAGAGGGTTTTACCGTGATTCTGGAGCTCGTCGTTGTCCTCAAATCCAGATGGCACAGCACTATCATTTGAATCTTTGTCTGTGGGTCATAAAATGAGAAGTCACTCAATAGTTGGCAAACCTTAAAACAAGAAAAACACACAAGAGTGTTGTGTTCACTCTGCATCCTGTACACTTAGCTCCAGCAACTTACTGGTGAAGATTACAAACTAGTGCCTCTACCTGTCACCCAGAACTCAGGAACATCAGGAACACTTTCACTGGTGTCAGTGGTTGTTGTGGTGGTGATGGTGTGGAGATGGTCAGATGGCAGGCTAGTGGAATGATGAAGATGGATGACAGACAAGATGGAGGTAGTAAGGGATGAGGTCAGTGCATCCTTCCTGTCCTCCACATCAGTGTCAGGCCCTTCCAGCTGCTGTGAGCTGTTTGCCCATTGTTTATCCTTGAGGTAGTTGGAGGGACACACTAAGCTGCTTAGAGCTGCAGTGTTTGGACCAAGGAATCAAAGGAGTGGAAGGTGGACGAGGGAGGGGAGAGACAGGTGAAGAGGGCATGGAGGTTATGAGTTTTTTTCTGTAGCATGCACAATGTGAACACATAACTTTCTTGTTTTCTCCACAGACTAAAAACGCATTATTATCCTGAATCTATAATTTCCCTACACTACAGCTGGCTCCAGCTGTGGCACAGCTCATGCAGCATCACTGTCCTTCTGCAGTGCAGTTTTTTCCCCCGGTCTCAGTTGTTCTAATAAAAGACCCCAAACTGCTTTCAAATATTACTACTGCTGCAGATACTTTAATATGTAATGTCCCAACTAATTATTTCACATTCTTGTTGTGACGAGGTTGGCATGAATGGACACATTTCAAATATATGAAGGCTAATTACACACCCTGCTGACAGTAATGAATCATTGTTAAGTCAGCGTTATGTTAACATTATGGACTGCGACAGATGATAAAGTTTAGACTGACATAATCAAGTTAGGAGTCAAATAAAAGGCTACGGTCAAAATGAAGGCAGACACTGGTCTAAAGTCTTTCTTACACATGGAACGACGGAAGAGTGACTTGACTCTG
The DNA here is from genome assembly GCA_900302695.1 of Helostoma temminkii. Lineage (NCBI taxonomy): Eukaryota > Metazoa > Chordata > Actinopteri > Anabantiformes > Helostomatidae > Helostoma > Helostoma temminkii. The sequence continues at coordinate 88,629 of OMLM01008913.1, read as the reverse complement.
TCTCTGTCCTTCAGCCTGTTCCTCACACGGGGGAACATTTTCAGTGTAGCTTTTTAACAGCACATGAGAGGTAGAGGTAGGAAGGGAAGGAAGAACACAAGGTAAGAAAGGAAGTCAGGAGAGATGGAAGGAGTGAAAGACAAGAGAAACACAGGGAAAACATATTGAGGACTGCTGAGGAAAGTTAACACACTTTATGCATTAGGAAGGATGACACTTTGGACACGCAACATATGCTTGTTTTTAAAAACACAAGAATGTGATGCAACATCGCCATTATCTCTTATGAATTTTTAAAATCTGTTTGTTGTGTAAAACACTTTGTGAAGGTAAAGAAACAAGAAAACACAATTGTGAGAAAACTGAAATGTTCCTCTGATGTCACTTATTGAAATTAAGACAAAAAGCCAGTTCAGTTCAGCGAAACTAAGAAATGCATGAGGCAACAGAGCTGAGGCAAGTTTACTTTAAAAATCATTTAAATTCAGATTTTGCATCGTCTTAAAACATGCTGAGGTGGAGGGAGTCGTTTTCTGTCTTCAAATGAAGCTACATATATAGATGAACCTGCCACGACTACTGTTTCATTCATCTCTCTCTGTCCTGTGGCTCCAAGCTTGACCTTACAAGAACACAACGAATGATCTTTGTGCCCTGCCTCTGATGATGAACTTGCTTCCAGACCTGAGGTTAAAGCAGTTAATGGATGATTTTGGTACTTTGATGAGCGCACTTCCGCCAAGTCAGTGGGACATTGTGAATTCACGATGGTCATACTCACTGTTTTTACGTTGGGGTGAAGCGGCATCACCTGTTGTGGTGGAGGCTGAGCCTCCAGAGCCATTTAAACTGATGAAGGAACTGTTGTCGCTACCAGAGAGATGTGGATCAGTGACACCTGAGTGTGTAGGGGTCATGGACCCCGGGCCATCGGGTCCATGATCACGGCTACTGGACTTCATCAACTTCTTCAGTTTCAGAGTTATCCAGTTTCCACGTCTGTGGAAGAGAAGTTTTACAAGACCACAAACAAACCACACACAGTAGCCAGTCTATTCTATGATGACAATATTAGGCAGCAGGTCAAGCACTGACCACGATGTAAAGTTCTAAAGAGCTAGAAAATGTGAATATTGGACTCGCATTCACAAGGAGGAAACATACAACGGCAACTGTATTCTAATGTTATTCCATAAGTGCAGAATGTATAAAAAGGCAAATGTGTGCTAACATGTTTGCCATGTGAACTTGGATAATAATGAAAGAGGACAATTGTGGTAGAAAGTCAGTAAATTATGGAAATCTGAAGTCAAATTCATTTTTTTCAGTCAAATTGTGAACTTACCTACGAGGAGGTGATGGCTCATAAAACTTGTACTGGTCCATTATCTTCTCCTCCAGCTTCTCTTTCTGCCTCCTCAAATCATTAAGCTTGTCACTGAACACAGTGCAGTGGTATTAGATCCTTACCAGAATACTACTGTATGTAAAGTACAACAACAGCAGTATCATTAAGCATATTAGCTCATCATGGCATTAGGTGCTTACATATACTGTCGCTCTTCAACATGAAACAAATCCTTGCTCTCCATAGTCTGCTCCAGCAAGGTTCGGTTCTGCAGCATCAGGGTCTCGATCTGAGTGAGCAGGTGGCGATTCTCTTCCTCCAGGTTGCCTTTCAACTGGCTCAACAGCTAAATATCACATAGACATATATGCGTATATGTAAGCACACACTGTCAAGCAATTCCTAAAATCAGTGTGCGAAACAAAATTGTAATACAGTGCATAAATCCAGCTAATGAATCCTATGTAGCACATAGATATGTCTGTGTGCAGACGTTAAGAGGCATTCACAAAACGTCCATACTTCACACTGGTTGTTGAGTTTTGTGGAAGTGATGTCCAGCTGCTGAAACTCCTTTTTGAGCTTGGAAAAGTCAGCCTCCAGCCAAGTGTGCTCCAGTTTGGCCTCATTCAACTGGCTCTTGAGCTGCTTGTGATCCGCTGTCAGCAACTCGTTGTCATTTAGAAGCTGACGGTATGTCTGGTTCAGCCTAAAAAAAAGAGGTTTGGTTAGCATCTTTGTGTGCATCAGTGTGTGTGTGATCCAGAGTGTTTTGTGCTTGTGCTTGCTCACCAGTCCTTCTCATCACGGAGCCTGCAGCATTCAGCAGCAGTGTTTCTGTGCTGCTCTTTCTCCAGAGCCATCCTCATCTGTTCCTCTTTCAGGGCTTTCTCCAGGTCCTCTAGCTTGCTCCGCTGCTGCAAGAGGCTATTGTATCTAAATATAACCCCAACATGCAGACACACAAACACACACATGAACATGCAGGGATCTCATACCATACAGGCTGATAACTGTAGCTTCTCTCCTCTCTGTCTCACCTGTCTTGCAGTGTGCGATGCTCCAGCTCCAGTGTGCGGTGGGCATTTTTCAAACAGCCATGCTTACCCATCAGGGCCTCATACTCCATGGCTTGCCTCTCATGCAGAGCTGCCAGACGCTCATGGTCACGTAATAGCTGCTCGTGGACACCGCGCAGCTCTTCGCGTTCCCGTATGGCACTGTCCCGTTCATTTTCTGTCCCAGACTTCTGCTGCTGCAGTTGAGCATTCTGGGCCATGAGGGAGGCGCTCTGAGAGTTCAGCGTGGATTTCTCCACCTGGAGGAAAAGCAGTTAAGTTTATTGAAAGAAGCACAAATGTCTTTAGTGTGTTGTCAGCAAGCATGTCAGTGTACAGGCCTAACAGAGAAGGGAACTGTGTAATACAGAGAATAGTATTTGTTGTAGTGGTACCTGCAGGTTAGCATTGTGTGTCTGCAGTGCTGTGTTGTTCTCCTGCAGTGAGGCAGCCTGCCTCTGCAGGGTGAGGATCTGAGTCTGCTGGCTGTCAGACTGACTCTCCAGCTGCCTCAGCTGGGTCTGCATAGCCTGGCGCTCTGCTTCCAGAGTCGCATTCTGAATATAAGAGAGGAGAGGAGAGGAGAGGAGAGGAAAAGAGGAAGGGAGAGGAGAGGAGCGGAGAGAGATTAGCTACGGTGCAATATTTTCGCATACACTTTATGGACAAAAGTATTTGGTCAGACCTGGAGTGATAATGGGACTGTTTTTCAAGGTTTTGTTTAGGCCCCCTATCTCCAGTGAAGATCAATCTTAATCTTACGTTTTTTTTAACAATGCTTTGCGTCTAACTTTGTGGCAACTGTTTGTGGAAGGTCTTTTTCTATTCCAATATGACTGTGCCCCAGTGCACAAAGCAAGGACTGTAAAGACATGGTGTAATGGATTCAGTGTGGAAGAACTTGACTGGCCCGCATGGATGCCTGACTTCAGCCCCATCAGGTACCTTTTAGATCAACTGGAATGGAGAGAGTGAGTCAGGCCTTCTCATTCAACATCAGTGGCTGACCTCAGAAATGCTCTACAGAATGAACGGACACATTCATTACCTTAGTCGGCCATCTTGTGATCACTCTCTGCTTTAAGTCACCAGAACTCTTATTTTTTCCAATTCCATTTGTGTTTTTTAGCTAAGGGGGGAGTTCTGTGCCTGTGTCAAATCAGTATTATTCTGTGTTCCAGTTTTATGCTTCTACAATATATGTGCCTACACAGAAAAATAAAATTATGAATCAATTTGGCATCTAAAGGAAATTCTTTTGTGTAAAGGAACCACCAGTAAAATTTTATATTATATTGGTTGTTCGATTGGGCAACAGGGGGCTGTCACTTACATTTCTCTCCACTTGAATGAGGCGGTCTTTGAGCTTCAACAATTCCTTGGTAGCCTCCTGGCTTTCACGCAGCCAGTCACTCATTGCCTTGCCAGTCCCTCTTGGAGGGATGATGCTAGACGATGTCCACTCCTCCTCCTGCCTCTGCTGCAATGCCTCATGGGTCAGCTTCAACTGTGTCATGAAATGAGGTCACTTCCTGATCTGAATTGAACAAAAGTCCTGTAAATCTCAGCTTTACTACACAACTTACAGTCTTGAGCTCCTGGCGTAGCTGCTGGTTCAGGGTGGACGATTCCTCCAGACGAGCCTCCAGAGCAGCTATCTTGTCCTCTTTAATCTGAAGAGACTTTTTCAGAGACAGTGCCAACTCTGACTCTAGGACCTTGAACCTGCTGCATAGAAAGAACACATTGGTGTAACATTCTCTCTAAAAGATAAAGGACAAAATAACCATGTTGTGGCATTTAATTCCAAGCAGTGTGTAAGCACCTGCTGTCTGGTGTCTCTTGCTCAGCTTGCTGTGTACTCTCCTGGTTCAGGACCTTCATCTCCAGCTCATGGGTCAGCCTCTCCAGTTCATTGTCTCTCTGCTGGGACTTCAGCTTCTCACTCACAAGCTCCTGAATATGGAGCGTATACCTGGATTACATTGAATTACTGGACATTCACACATTCAAAACATTTTTTTTTTACTTCTGCTTGATTAATGATTTTTGGAGAATTTCTCATATACTTGTAGTATTTTCATGTAATACTCATGTACTATTCATAATGACAGTGACTTGAAGCTATGGCTACAGCACAGCAAAGTGTGGCAGAGCACATCAGAGCAGTGATGGTGAAGATCTGGGTGCAGCAAAGGCGATTGATTCGGGGTCTCACACCAGTGCTAGCTTACGTTGCATATTGTAGCTTTAATATTTGCACTCCAATATGAGTCAATATGAAAACGGTTACATTACTATAGAATCAGCACCACTTTGTTACTGATTATGCAAAGAATACATACATGTATGAAAACTTTTTATTTGTATTGTCTGAATAAATAATAACTAAATAAATATGAGATCGGTTTGTGAGAAGTTATTTGTTTTGGATCTTAATATACAGATCAATCTGTAGAGTGCAAATAAAGCTGATAACCACTGCAATGCACATGCACATTGCTGCTGTTTAACAGACTATAGAGAAACAGTGCATATGTCAGAGTAGAGTATTCATTCAGTCAGCGTAAACCGGACAGTACAGTACATGTCCTCCTCTCACCTCTCTGAGGGTGGCTAAAGTCCTCTGGTCGATAGCAGCTTGCTTGGTCAGTTCCCTGCTGTCTCTCTCCAAACCTTTGACCCTCTCAGCAGTCTCCCTTAACCCTTCCACTTCTTTCACTAGAAAACGCATCTCCCTTTCCAAGCTGGCCATACAGGCATTACTACTGTCTAAGTTGGCTTCCTGGATTTCAACCTTAGACAAAAGAAGGTAGAACGAAAGTTGCTTTATTCAAGGGTAATTATAGCACTGACACCTCAGAACTGGCAACTGAGGCTATCTACTGTACCTGCTGCCGTAGTCGTCGATTCTCCTTTTCCAGCTGCCTTTTATCTCTCTCCAGAGCTGTAGTTTCTTGTTCCAGGCTCTGTTTCTCTGTTTCGAGTTGCTCCAGTCGTCGTGCAGAGATTCGAAGTTCCTCTAAGGTGGCCTGCAGACTCTGGTTCTCTGCCTCCAGCTCCTGAACCTCCGCCTCCAGACGCTGAACTTTGCGGTCTAAAGAGAATAAAGATGGTAGAAGAAAGAAAAGCACAGTAAGCATCGCATCACATCACTCAATATTTAATGTTTAGTTAATCTACAGTCTGTACCTGTGTTATCAATTGAAATCTGTAGATGCTGATTAACTGTGTCCAGGGCTCTGCACTTGGCCTCTAGCCGCTGTGTGTGCTTGCTGGCATAGGAGGAACGTGTTGGCAGACCTGTGAAGATGCTGTCGTGGCAGGGACTGCTGTTCTTTGAGCCAGGGGAGTGGTCATGTGATCGGACAAAACAGTGGAGTCTATTGTGGCTGTTTTCTAAGACTTCCACATCAGACACCACTTCTTTGAAATGGTCTCCTCTACCTCCGTCCTCTAACTGTCCTTTCTCCTCAATTTGCAGGTCTGAATTGTTTGTAAGGGTGGTCTCACTCTGGACTCCCTCTAACTCTTTCGTGCTGTTTAAATCCAGATTCAGATCTGTGATCGTACTGCAGGAGAACACAGTGTGGTTTTCTGCATTTGAGCAGGAGGTTTGTAATGTTGTCACTGATGAGGTACAGTTGTTGGTGCTACAGGCCACCCTGCAGATATGCTCATGGTGGTAGCCATGTTTGGACTGCATACTGTTGCTAACTGAGGCAGCTCTGAGTTCCTCAATGGTCCTCAGGAGACTTTGGTTCTCCTTTTCCAGCCTGAACATCCGACTGCGAGTCCTCTCACTCACCTCCTCGCTTAGAGTCTGCTGGCCTTTAGACAAACACATTTAAAGTCATAAGTTAAGGGAATATTCATTGTGGATACATTTAAAAATATTTCTATGCTATTTAATAAACATATTATGAGTCTATCTTAGTAGTAAAGTAGTAGTATTAAATCTTTCTGACAATCCTAACAACATTGAATAAGCCACTGAATAAAATTGATATACTGAATTCCTGCTTTTTTTAAGGGGCCATGTTATGCTAGGAACAGATTAACTAGATCTAGGTTAAGATCTAGGTTCCTTTGGTCAGACAGCATTTACAATAAGAGCTTCCTAATTTTGGAACACACAGTGACACTTATTCCTTTCATGTAACTTGACAACTTGGCTAAAAAACAACCAGACTTGCCTAGATAGTGTTAGCCGGTTTGCCTGTCCCTTTGCCTGTAGCTTCTTGTCTACTTATGTCCTCTTTACATTTTACTAAGGTGGCTATGTATTGCGATTTTATTGTATGTTGACTATCTGTTGTATGTTATTGTGATTTTATGTTGTATTGTTACTTAGATGGTTATTTTACCTACCTGTGCTAAGCTACCTGTCCACTTTACATTACATGTTTGTGTTTGTGTGTCAGTGTTTTGCAATATTCCTGAAATACATAAAATGAAATAAAAAGTAAAAAATATTTTTGTTTTTTGTATTTTTACATGTACATTCACTATAATGATATTCATATTAATCAATGCTAAATTTTTAAAAAGTGAGCTGAGCATATGCAGACATGACAAAATAAAAATATCGTGTCTCTGTTTGCTTTGTCCACTCTATTGCAATTGTTATTATAGTGATTGTTATATTGTACGGAAATTATTTTCTTTAGTAATGAAAGAAATTAACTTTTCTCTCCCCAAACAACATAGGCAACTTCCATCCATCATAGACAACTGTTTTCTCAACCTGCCCAGTGTTGTTAAGTTATAAAAGCAAATATTTATGTAGTGGTGTATAGTGTTTAGTCACTGTGTTTCAGCCATAGGTCTACCAGCAGGCAGGAGCTAAATTGAGATGTTTCAGACAGAGGGTCACCCAAGTTACAGCATAAAAGCCCATTATAAGAAAGATAATCAGTGCTTGGAATTGCAAATCATCCAAAACTATTTCAGTAGAGAACCCCAGAATTAAAATATGAACCTGCAATACATAACATGGCCTCTTTAAAGTTGCTTTTTAGCATATATACATATGCCATGCAGAAACATTAAAAAGAAACATTCTGCAAACACAAATGATGTGTGCTATGTGTATATATGTGTTTATTTACTTGATTTATTCCAACTATTAGCATAGTTTTAAGTCTTAATATTAAAATCAGCTGTTACCCTGCGAGTTGTCAGTGGTCCTGGAGAGCTGCTCTAACTCCCAGCCCAGGTGTTGGGATTCCTCCATGCTTCTCCTTTGAGCCAGACACAAAGCCAGGTTCTCGTCCTGCAGCTCCTCAATGCGCCTCCGGTCTGCTTCCCTCTCCTAAAGTGGAGAGACAAAGTTATTAGCATAAGCACAGACTCTGTCTAGGATGATGAAATTATCATGGGGCTAAAATAGGGTTTAGGGATCTAATGCTGAGCTCTAGATTTTTTTGGATGATACTGTAGTACCACACTATAGTACCAATACAAGGGTAACAGACTCCTCCTTGTGTACTCATGTCTGACCTGCTCCATGTCGTGGACCTGGGCCTTCAGCAGCAGACTGTGCTTCTCCAGCTGGTGGATTGTATCAGATCGTGCCCTCCAGCCTGCTAGTTGATCCTCCAGCACCTCTTTGGTCTCTTGTAGTACCCTGTTATCCTCCTTTAGCTCCTGAAATAAAAAATACTATTAGATTTATATATGTAGTTCACACAAAAACTTGCTCTGTACATTTTTGATCTAATGTGTCCTGTGTCAAAATACCCTCATTATGCTAGTTGCATCTGAATGTGTAGTGATTTACTAAGGTCCATGCATACAGTATATAATCAAAATTGTTGTTAAAAAATGACTCATAAAATAATAATACTGCTTCGACCTCCACTTTGGCCTTGTAGAACTCCATTTTGTGCATTTGCTCCCTGTAGCGTCCCACTTCGCTCTCCAGCTTGTCTGCCTTGATGGCTCTCTCTCTCAGGGAATCCAACTCGTCACGGTAAGTGCGGGCTGCACGGGCATCCACAAGCAGCTGGGAATTCTGGTGAAGGTTTAGACAAAGTCATGACTTATATACTTCATGTCTCTTGGATATTTAACATGTGACTATTTATAGATTAGCCATATTAATCTTTTGAAAATGTGCTTGTTTTACAAGTTAAAAAAACACTGTCAGTGCTGCTTTCCAGTAATTTACAATTAAATCAAGCATTAATCTGTATAATCTGCAGAGAGGTCTGCAGAGACAGTTACTATGTCACCATTAGAAAGAGCTGCAATTTATTATTTGTCTTTCCTCTGACTTCAGACCTCCTGCTGGATCCGCTTCAGCTCTGCCTCCATGTTCTCCAGTTCATGTCTGCAGTCCAGCATCTGTTCACTCTTCTCCTCTCTGGTGGGTTTATGATGCAAAGAGACAACCAGGTGGATAGGTTAGTGTGCACTACTTAATGTTTTTTTGCAATCCTGCAACTTATATGTAAATACTGCAAATGACCAAATACTTGAGTGGTCACATAAACACAAAGAGTGTGAAATTACAGAGCTATTCATATATACATATTCATATTCATATTATATGCTCAGGGCATTAAGAAGTATCAGCAAAGACATACTTGATGCTTTAAGTGATATTGTGTTTGCTCAAAAGCAACAGCATGTGAATCTGAGCATCCTAAAAAGAAAGGACAATACAGCCGAGAAAATGGAATGGAGAGCAAAGACGCAATGGAGATCTTGATTGGATCAGGGTTAGTGTGTGCGTGTGTGTTTGTGTAGTTGTGTGCAATATTCACAGAACTGTAGAGCCAATGTGGGTCAGTGGTAGTGCCTAGCCATGGAACCTGCCAAGCTGGCAATAATGCGCGACAAGCCCCCGGGGCTTCGCTTATCCTGTAGTGTCTCCCTCTCTCTGTGCCTCTTATTCACTCTCTACTGGCAGTTCCACACAGGACAGGCTAACCACTCCAAAAAGGAACTCAAACTGTAACAAGAGGCAACACTTCACCAAACAAGGGTTTACTGTGTGATTAGACAACTTCTATCACCGAATTCCTTGACTTCATTTTGGCAAAATTACACATTTTGGACAATAAAGACACACCACATCACTTTGCAGTTTTTTAATTGAAACCTATCGTAGTGTCACTGCTTAATTTACAGACGTGGTCAAGTTGGTAACAATTTACATGGGGATGTTAGTTTAGATATTCCCAAATAATCCTGCTTGTCTTGTTAACAGTGAAAAGCAGCTTTCAGAAGAAGCTTGTCGGTCCACCTACACAGACATTATGCTAAATGGTCTGCACTTCTATTGTGCTTTTCTACCTCATTGGTACTCGAAGTGCTTTGACACTGCTTCTCATTCACCCATTCGCCCATAGACACACACATTCACACACCAATGGTAGACCTGCTACGCAGCTGACCTGATGCATTGGGAGCAATTTGGGGTTCAGTGTCTTGCCCAAGGACAGTTCGACATATGACTGGAGGAGCCAGGAATCGAACCACCGGTTCTGTGACTGCTTAACTTCAGCCACAGCCGCCACATTACTCCTTTATATTGCCTGATAGCTTGACTACACATGACAGTAATATAAAGTTTTCTAACTAGATCCTAACTAGATCCTGCAACATATATATATTTTTTAAGAGTATCACATCCAGACATCTGGCCTTAAAGAACTTTTATATCTATTTCCATTAGTACCAACATATTTATACTGTTTTCGTAAACTTAACTTTTATAAGAAACAGTAAAATTAAATTTTTTTTCGTTCTTGTGACTGTGAAAATGATTAAATGTTAATTTAATAACCATAAAGAAGTTTTTATACTATTTCCCCCTCATGCCTTCTACTTTAATTGCATTTTAAATCAAACAATCTTTGTCCACTTGTTACTCACAGTTCTTGTCTTAGTCGTCTGATCTTGGCCTTTGAGTCAGCCAGCTCCACTGCCAGATGTTGCTGAGTCCCCGTCTGCTGCTGCATGCTGGGAGAGTAGCATGCGGACAGAGGGCTGGAGGGGCTAGATGCACCTTCTTTCTCCAGCATCAGCTCGGCTATAGTCTGCAGAAAGAAAGGGAGAAATGGAACAGGCTTCAAATGACCTTTAACACATAACTGTAATCTTACTGGTTTAGCTTGTTAGCGGAAACACTTGGTACTCACATCAATCACAGTGTTTTTGCCACTTACACTCAAAATACAAATTCATATACAAAATATGTTTGGATTTATTAACAGGCGTACACAGTTTTTTTTTCTACACATGCCTTAAATAATAATTTTTAAATAATTATTTTTAAAAAGTGGAGGTACATCCAGATGGGAGTCCCTCTGGTCTAGCAGGCGTCGGAGGTGCTTGGCCATGTTCCTTGCTACAGCCTCCAGCTCATCAGTGTGCATCTCACCGGACTCCAACCACTGCAAGTCCAGCACATTCTCCTGACTGTGGGTCAGCTGGCAAACATGGAAAGAAAGTCAGGGTAACAGGGGAACCTAATGAATAATGAATGACAACACAGTGCTACATTTCTAGTAAGATACACTGCTCAAAAAAATAAAGGGAACACATAATCATTTCAATGTACGTCCATCACATTTCTGGGATATCAACCTGTCCAGTTAGGAAACAACACTCATTGTGAATCAATTTCACCTGCTGTTGAAATTGAACAGACAACAGGTGGAAATTAGAGGCAATTAGCAAGACATAACCCCTATAAAGGAATGGTTCTGCAGGTGGTGGCCACAGACCATTTCCCTGTCCTTGTCCTTTCTGGCTGATTTTTTTAAAATAAAAAAAACATTTAAAAGCTGACACCAGAGGTAGCATGAGGTGGTGCCTGCAACCCACAGAAGTTGCTCAGGTAGTGCAGCTCATCCAGGATGGCACATCAAAATGCACTGTGGCAAGAAGTTTGCTGCATCTCCCAGCACAGTGTCAAGAGCATGGAGGAGAACAGGAGCCAGCCTGTACACCAGGAGACGTGGAGGGGGCCGAAGGAGGACAACAACCCAGCAGCAGGACCGCTATCTGCTCCTTTGTGCAAGGAGGAACAGGAGGAGCACTGCCAGAGCCCTACATGACCTCCAGCAGGTCACTAATGTACGTGTTTCTGCTCAAACTGTCAGAAACAGACTCAATGAGAGTGGTATGAGGGACCGACATCCACAAGTGGGGCAGCCCGATTGGCATTTGCCAGAGAACACCAGGACTGGCAGATTCGCCCTTGGCACCCTGTGCGTTGTAGGGAGTGCATACACATAGAGGCCACACACACTACTGAGCCTCAGTTTGAATTGTCTTGAGGAATTTTCACACAAGTTGGATCAGCCTGTGATCTGACTTTTCCACTTTTACTTTGAGTATGATTCTGAATCCAGACCTCCGTGGGATAACGATTTTGATTTTCATTGATCATTCTTGTGTTAGTTTGCATTCCACTATGTAATGAAGATTTTGAACTGGAAGATTTCATTCATCGAGATCTAGGATGTGTTGTTTAAGTGTTCCCTTTACTTTTTTGAGCAGTGTATTTAGCCAACAAGACACAAATATGACACAAAAGAAACAGATTCAAACAGTCACATACCTCCTGAATATGTGCAGCTATGGCAGCTTTAGTGTCAAAGTCAAGTGTCTGAATCTTCTCAATGTATTCCTCTTTCTTCTCACACTGAAAATAAAAACAAACTTAGATCTCCATTATGATAGCTCATGATGTGGTTTTAGCTTTATAAGTGGAAACAAGTTATTGTGCACACAATTTTGACAGTTCAATCCCATGTATCATATATACATGAAGGAAAAAATTCATGCATTGATCTGAAACCTCCAGTATCATTCAGTGTCTACCTGGACTGCACATCCCAACAGTAACAGCAAAAGTTTCTTCATATCCTCTAGACTTTGCTCTGTAGGGAGAAAAAACCTTCGTTATCTGAAACCAAACTTATCAGATTGATGTACTGAGAGCTGCAGACATGGATTTAAATTAAACTGAGCGCTGGCTGTCGAATTTGGGTCACCACTTGCCAAAGCCTTATCGTCACAAGCCAGTGTGGTTATCAGACTGATAAAGTGCAATTGAATTTAAACTGTATCAGAAAAAGCAAGGACAGTCTGTCTGGGAGAAAATACTGTAGCCATTTCACTTTAAAGTGCTGTGATGCCTCCTTTTGTGCAGCCTTTTTATCGCTCATTAGTATTCAGATACTAAGGTTTTAATTTCAGCAATAATTCAGTTATTCCTTTTAAGTTTCACTTTTTTTATTTTTTACAAACATATATATTTTTCATTTTACTAATTAAGGATATCCCTATTTTGAATAAAACTCCTTATTTATACTTCCATATCCACTCCTGCAAACTCCACATGGAAATGGCTGACTGGTGTATTCAAACCCTTCCATCTGTGAGGTGACAGTGCTAACCACTACAACACTGTGTACCTCATTTATACTTAAATATCCTTAATACAGATATAGATAAATGATGAGAATGCATATTGAGTGTCAGCAGACATACTAATCAGGCTTCTAACAATAAACTGGCTTAGCAGCTTCAGCAGAAAAAAGAGACCAGGGATACTGTTTTCTTTAAGAGCATACCACAGTAAGGAGTCCTGCCAAGCAGCAACACGTTTGGCAAAGGAACCATGATTAATTGTCTCAGATGGTCCTGCAAAAAACAAAAAACAAAAAACAAAAACAAAAACAGAAAGAGAACAGGACAAAAGAGTTTGAGAAAGGGAAGATAAGCACATTCTGGCCTTTTTTCTTTGGCCAAACGTGCATATGAGACAGATTATAACACTTATTGTGGCCTAGCCAAAGTTTCTGAATGGTCAGGAGTCATGTATGTATAGCACAAAGCAGCTGCTTAAACACATATAGAATCACAAGCCAAGAAATGGACACATGCTCTGAAAGGGTAAATGCTGTGTTAGTGGTTGTGTTTGAACTGTTTGTAACTGCACTGTGAGCATCCTAACAGTGATTGTTAATAGTTTGTCATTATTATACTAAGTTATTTAGCATTTGAACCCTTACAAAAAAGTAGCATACTTAAAGTGTATTTTATTAAGTATAATTAAGTATATATCAAGTATACTTCAAGTATAGTAAGTATACTTCTATGTACTTCTAGTATACTTTCTTGTATACTATTTAATTTAATACTTCTTGGGACTAAATTGGCCCACTTTTTAGTTTACCTCTGATAAGTACATAGAAAGTACACTAAAAGTATACTTGCTCATTGTTAGTTTAAAAGAAGTATACTACTAATATACTTGAATATACTTCTTTTCCATAAGGGAAGTGCTACAGTCTCATTATTCGCAATTAACAATTATTCGCTGGCCTATCCTCAGTCAAATAGCTTTTTAAGCTTAACTTGAACAGTATTTAATTTCGCTCCACTAATAGAAAATTCCAGATTCAGCATCAGTAGTGTCTGCCCATCATCACTTTAAAGCTTTGTCTGTGGACTTGACTGCAGCTTTATTGCGGCTCTCTGCTGAGCTCTGTCCTCACTCCTGTGCTGATTACAAAGATGTTTACATGGCTGATATTTAGGGCATCCATCTTAAGAAGGGCTCGCTGATCTCCTGGGAAACGAGTGCTATCAACAATCTGATGTGCGCATCAGTAAGTGATGCAAGATTCAGGTAGAACTGAAAACTCCTCAAAGTTCTCAGTTCTACTTTAGTCAATTGTTCAGATATCCTAATTCCATATAGAATAAGAATGAAACCATAGCAGTGTGTAGCTTGGACACATTAAATAACATAAATGGCTGGGAAGGGGAAGGATCTAAAACTCACCAGATAATATGTCTTGATTTGATGGACAAGGAAGTTCAGATTCTGGATCCGCTGACTTGGATCCCTGCTAACTTTATCTGCACCCTGAGGCGTAACTGAGGGATTTCTGAAGAAGGGAAACAAAATACAGGCAGTGACATTCGTGCTGTTCACAAACAAATAATTGTCACTGGAAAGGGGTGTGAGTGTGTGTGCTGCGAGTTGCAAATCCTTGGCTCAAGAATCCCCATGAAAACATGTATGAGGTCTCTATTCATTCCTAACTTTAGCATGTGTGACATCATTCCTTTCAGACACCAAACTGGACTGTTTCTGAGCCAAACGGGGTGGCATTACACTTTCCACCTCAAAGAAATCCTTTAGTTGGATTCTAGAGTTGTTGGCTGGAGCCTACTGTAGTCTGGGTTTGAACTGTCACATACTATATAGCCAGTGTTGTCATTCAACTATCATTCAGTGCTGTTGTAGGTCAGGCTTCACCTTGTTTTCAGGAAACGGGATCTTTGAAATGAAATAAAAGACTGGAGACAGAAAGACACTTCCTAGCTGCCATTTGCATTTCATCTTTAGTCTGCATGTCTTCTCTGGGCTGTCTGTCCTGTTTCCCTCTCCTCCCTCCCATCTGTGTCCCACTGGCCCTAAACACCAGCAACAAGGCCCTAATCCCAGAGGGTCTTCCAATCCAGGGGATTATCCCGCCTCTTCCCCTCCCCTCGGCGCAACATTATTTTGCATTTAGAGCTGGTTATTGTGTCCATGGGGGATAAGTGGGATAAATGGATACTGTAGACTTGGGTTGGCTAGACAGCATTACCCCCATGTTCAAGTCTTCAGTTTCAATTAGGATTCTGCTGTCAGTATGAGCTCACAGACGTCCCTGACATAAGTGCAAACTAGCAGAGGGCCATCAGTCAGTTTGTTAAGGGTAATGGTAATTCCCTCAGAACACATGGCAACCAAATTATAAGCTCTTAAGTAGCATCTTGACATGATATTATGCTCCTCACGTCTTGAGAACCTTAGTCCCTTACTTTAGCACGATGGTCTTCAGTGTATATGCTTGTGTAGATCGCCATGTATAACTTTTATGGCAAGTCTAACCCTAACCTGTACATCATGAGGAAGCTGCATTTAAAGTGTGCTACGGCCTACAAAGATGCTCTTTATTACTGCAGAGGGACAAAGCCAGTACTGTTGGGGCCTGGATAAGAATGTTAGCAGACGCTCGATATTGTATCGAGCTGCAGGACATGAGGGGAACTAACTGCTTGAAAACAGACTCAGCTTGATGAAGATGATGACTTCTATTTGAGCCGTGCACAACAACTGACTTGTCATTCAAGCGTTTTCTCCTAAAACCTCAGCATTAATCATAACTACACGACAGCTACCACACCAGCCTGCTAATCTGAGAATCCATCTGGACGCAGTTCATAACCCAAATTGGAAGCGTGACAAATGGCTGTGGGAACAAAGCTGGCATGAAGTGGTGAACTTACATTTGTGTCATTATGTCAGTCAGAAACACTCCATCCAGTAGTTCGGAGAAGTCCAAGTGCATCCCCCCATCATTTGGAACAAACGTCTTCACCTGCATTACAAAGAAGATACAGGATGAGAGGCTGACATCACAGTTTCTGGCAGGAAACCAGAGCCTCTGCATTAACTACCTACCCAAGTGACAAGTGGGCTCAGCATGAACTGATCCAGGCAGGGCAGAAAAACTCCAACTTCCATCTTTACCAAAGAGTATCAGAGCTGTTTAAATCCCGAAAAGACATCTAGCAACCTACAAATAACATTTTCCTCAGGAGTGAACCGGTCTTGTAGAGATGCACGATACAAGGCGTCACGTCCATTTCACGATTTTCTCTTTGCGCTACGACTTAAATTCAAACTCTTCCGGTCACAACATCCATCAGATCCGTCAAGTCAGTGCTCAGGCAAAAGTCCCGCAACACCACACACACACACACACACACACTCGCATCCTTGTCGGTCCTCTGCTGCAAAGGCATCTGCCGTCAGTCCCACCAACCCCTCCTGCTCCTCCTCTTCCTCCTCTTCCTCCCAGCTTCCCGGCTCGTCAGACAGAAAGAGTTAGCACCGATGTAGGCTGTGAGTAATTAGAACATATATTAAACAAGTAGAGCCAAGTATATTCGCCACTTCCTCCTCGTCGTCTAAACACCATAAAGTCAAGGTACTGCAGCAGAAGTGATCAACTGAAATACAGGACGTCTGCCTTTAATCTGTCACCATGGCGACCACCCCCACCCTGACCATCATCTGCTGCCTCACTGTGTGTGAGCAGACAGTCTGCCGCAGGTGACATGTTGTTGTTAAAGAGCTAATAAAGAGTCATAACAAAATAAACACATACAAACATGTGCATAGACAACTTCTAAACTTCTGCAGATTTTCTTTTATGATTTATTTAATTAACGTATCTGAACTATAAACATTTTACAGTTTCCCACAAACTAATTTGTCTAACTAGTCTAAATTTACTCATCATTATAATGTAGCCTAATGTTGAGTTTCCTTCCTCTGGGTAAAAAAACTAATGCTAAACTTCTTCTGCCAGAAACTTACTCTCTGATAATGCTACAGCACCACCTTGTGTTTCAGACCAGAACTTCATCATCAACTTGCAAAAAAATAAAACATTATCTTGTAATAATAATTGCAAATTACTACATCAGTTGAAACATAGTGTACCTATATGTAGAATAATGGTCAAATAATAAAATATATGCAAAAAAGACTACAAAATATGCTGTAGATGGTCTGTTTGTATAAGATGAAGACCTGCCAGTTTGTACAGTTTAGTTATGGGAAGTAACTAAACACATTTCCTTAAGTATAAAATGGAAATACTAAAGTAAAGAGCAAGTACAAATACACCAATACTTGCACTTTATTCAAATATTTACATTTTATTTCATTGTATTAATTTTTATTGTGTATCAAACGATATAACAATGTGAAGCTATAAATCACAGTCCAAAGTATAAGATATAAAGTATAAAGGAACAGCCTAAAGTAGGTGCAGCTCCGACAATAAAGTGCTGCTTATGTATTAATACATATATAACTAATAAATAATTTTACCTGTAATACTTAAAGTGCATTTAACTGATAATTATGTGTTGAATCTACAGTAAGATGATGTTCATTATAGAGCACAGATGAAATATCACACAAATGTCAAATTAAACATTGCATGTTTTGGTATATTATCTTTAGTTACTTGGACATATCAGAATTGCTTTGTTTTGCCAATTTTAGCATTAAAATTATGCAAATGTAAAAAAAAAAAAGATTATATTATACACACTGACCTCATTAGATATATCTGCTTGCAGACATGCATATATTATTTTCTTTTAGTTAAATAAAAAAAACAAAGCTCTTTGTTTACAGGACATTTACAGTAGAATGACCACACAAAGGGCACTGTGTGTAAGTGACTTACAGCCTGTTAGTGGCTCACATAAAAGCATAATATGTAGAATAGTTGAGCTGCATTATAGTCAATGCTAATTACAATCCAAATTTAGGAAAAGGCAAAACACAGCCATTAAAGTCTTATTGTCACGTGTAGAGAAGGAATTGGAGTTTGTGTAGAAATGATGTTTCCCTGCGTAGCCACACTGAAATGAACACGACAACAATTAATAAGAGAAGAGTTTATTTTTTATAAATACAGATGAAAAATTTTAGTGAGATGATAATGATTTAAAGTTTATAAAATACACAACTGAAGAAGAAAAATAGTGTATCATTAAATATTAAATGTGTTTTACTTTGATGAGATGGGATGTTTTTTTATAGATTTCATATATATTGATTTTATAATCATATTGCTTGTAGTTTGTAGAATATTGCTATCAATATTCATGCAACAGCACATGCTGATATAACAGTCAATAATTTATAAAGTAGTTAGATACTATTACTGTAACTTGTTACTGAGTCAAATCATTATGTATCTGAATCTGTTAACAGAATGTTATAAAGTCAACAACACAAGTCAAGTCTACATTGTTATGTTAGTAAACAGCATTCAGACTTTTGAGGCATCAAGCTAGAAAGACTGCGTGTGCTTAGAAAGATAAATGGTTGCTCCACTTTTCTCCTTATAAGTTTTTATTTGTTGCATGGACATACGGTGTATGGTTTGTTGGCTTCTGTGTTTGCTTGCTTATAGCATCTTAGCATAACGTGACCTCCAGTCTCTGTCGAAAGCAGCCTTGATGTGCTCCAGGATTGTGATGCCCTCGTCGTTTTTCATCTTCATAACCAGCCCGACTCCTGCATTAATGGCAAAATCACTGCCAACCCAGTCTTGGTTCCCTGTGGACGAAAGCATAAGTTAGATATTGTGTTAATTCTGTTTTCCCTTGATGTGTGCATGACTTCCACACAGATCGGTGCTCGTTTCTCTTTGTGTATGGGAGCAAATGTTTCGGGGGACTGTTTAATATTTGGTGAAATAATATTTGTCGTTGAGCGTAAGATGAAAAAAAAACCACAAAAGCATCACATACCAATGTAGACAGCATTGTCTGTGACCATGTACTTGTTGTGGTTGAGTCCATGTTGAATGTCATCCTTATGCTCTCTGTGACTAAAGAACCTCTGCAAAAAGTGTTTAACAAACAAAATAAAGTCAGTACATAAAGATAACATTTAATATTTGAACATTCAGTCCAGTAAAAGACGTTCACTGAAAATATTAAACTACAGCTTTCACACTTTTACGTACCACCTCTAGTGAACAGTTGTGCAGCTGCATGCAGAGCGACTTGAGGGAGGTGACAAAGTTAAAGGTGAGGGGGTGAGTCTTTTTCCAGAAGCTTATCAGCAGGCGAACTCTGAGTCCTCTCAGTACCACGGCCTCTCTGATCGCTTCATCAATGGGTGACCAATACCTGTTTATGGAAAAATTTTTACATTACAGTTTAATCTCATACAGTGTAAAAAAATACAAAATTTTCCCCACAAATAGATTTTATTACTTTGTGACACATACATACAGTATGTGTGCTCATTAACTGAAATCTATGTTTTAATGTCAGAGACTTTCTGATAGTATTCTGTTGCCAGCAGACTCTGTACCTTGTTACGGAGACTCCTCTAAAACTCCTGTTCACCAGAGGGAGGTAGTCTGTCACAGAAATGAAGATGAATGTCTTTGCACTCTGGATGACTTGATAAATGGCATCTATATCTCTGGTGCGATCTTTAGGGCAGAAGAGTTCTGGAGAGGTCTGCAGAAAAGGATAAATCAAAAAGGATAATGTGTTTAATACTCAGTACAACAAACAAAAGCTGACAACATCTATTCGATTACACGCAACTGAAAAATTACAATATTGAGAATGGGGGGTGTAATTTTCCTAAATATCTGAATACAGCAGTGTAACACTTTTACAGACTTAATAGAAAGAAAAACAGCAAGGCCCATCCATTTTCACAGCCAGGTATCGCTACTAGAAGAAGTGAAGCTCAAGAGCAGTTTGTAGTTGCCAGCAGCCTGTGACAGCATGGCTCCTTGGCTATAGGATGATGAATACAACTTACAAGCGTCTTGTCGCTTGGAGGGCAACAAGATTCATTACTGTCACATTAGGTTGAGGTACTGAGACTTTCAGACTCAATATGCTCCTCAGCATGATATTAATATGATAAATCACCCCTGTGTGCGTCTTATTATTTGGTAATGAAACTTTAATAAAGATGTTCACCATCTAGTCCACTCAGTCTCAAAGGGAATATAAACGCAGCTTGTACTTTGTGCATGCTTTTGCTTATGGTATTGCACTGAACCAGTTTATGTCTTAATATGCAGTAAATACTGTAAAATAACTAAGGTTTTCCTCACAGACACATAGGTGGTGGCCGTGGTATCGTTGAGCTGCAGCTCCAGGGCGTTGTGCCTCCCATAGAGGGCTGTTACTCTCTTCGACCAGATAGAGGGGATGTAGTCTCTCTCATGGAGCTGCCAGTAAAAGGAAAAGACTCTGTGGAGGTCTAGTGCCAGACAGCTGCAGTTATACACCACCACCCCCAGTTCTTTTCTCTGTGGGGTGTCAGAAGAAAGCACACATGAATGATGAAGCAGCAGAAAAGCTGCACTCTAGGTGCGACTTCTGGATGTACATGATTTACTTTATGTAAGAAAGGAATGAGAGTTAGTCAGGACCATGTTGGGTTTAGAGTGAGAATAATGACACTTTAAGAAGATCTTAGAACCTGATACTGGCTGACTTTGCACTCAATATAGTAAAACAATGCTCTGTGAGGCTGGACTTGGTCGAGCTAAATGCTAACAGCATGCTACCAAGTCTATGACGTCATTGCTAATTGTTTATTCATCCTGTGTGAATACGTGTGAATAAGTTTACCAAGTTTTATGGTAATAATCCATACAATACAAATACATATTTCACAGAAAACTGCAGAAGTCTGCATCATGCTGCTTATTCTATTTCAGTGCATGATCCAGAAGAGCAATTTCAGTCAACTGTAGGCATGAAGGGAGAATTTCTGACACATTCAGCGACACATTCAGCCTTCAGCTCCCTCTCTCTTCTTTCCTGTCTATCTATCATTGGTTCTCAAGCTCTCTCTGTCCTCACACTACGCACATTCATGTATGTCTACATTTCTGCTTTCCCTTTACACTCAACAGTACTTCTGGTAGTTCTGCTTATTACTAATGCTCCCCAGTTCCTTCTCTATTATGAATTACATATTAAATGTAAAATGAAGTAGTACTTGTCTTTTCAGCCAGTCTCAGAAAACAATCTTACATTAT
>OMLM01008913.1:34352-67565 GCA_900302695.1 Helostoma temminkii | reverse complement strand
TAGGTGTAGAGGGGAGCTAGGCTAGCCTCCAGTCTATTATAATCTCCTTGTGACCTCACAAGGAAATGTGGAAAACTTTATATTTTAAGTAAAAGTAAGTATAAATCCAGATTTGTATTATTTTATTTCAGAGATTGAAAGATACTGTAGCCATTTTGAGGCCAGAAAAGAACTGCAGACTTGACCACACTTGACTGGAGAGAGTAATTTATCCTGGAGCTTGAGTTTACTTGACTTACTTAATGGTGAGGCTTGTTGTTACCTTGGAGAGTGACCTCCAGTCCATTTCAGCGCTTCCAATGTAAATGTGCTTCCGATCCACTATCCAGAATGACGAACGGAGCCCTCCTCTGGTAAGAGCTGTCATATTAACAAAGTGAACCTCTGCATCTTGACAGTGTGAGAAACAAACAGAGCAGTTTAAGTGTGAAATGTTTGAAACTATTGAGGGAATTGTGGAAATCTGCCAGTTGGCCTTGGGCTGTGACTGACATGGGCAAAACAAGCAGGCAGTCTGAGAGGCTAAGGCTCTGACAGTAAATCTGTCAGGTACTTTAGCACATTCAGGGCTTTTTTGATCTTGATTGTGAAGTTAGGCAGACATGAGACGTCAAAAGATGCATGCTGGATAAGGCTGGCATGTTTGTGCGCAAGGGCGGGTTGTCTTAGGATAATAATCTTCGCTGTGGTTTGCTACAGTGGCGTAGCAAATTGTTTTTATAAAAATAAGGACAGACACTCACTGTGTGCTGCCAAGGTCTTCAGTTCAGCAGAGTTTGTCAGACTGCTGGCAATCTTAAGTTTAACCCCACGAGATTTCAGGCTGAGCAGTCTCTGGAACAAAAGCTGACCCTGAGGAAGGAAGTCATGTTCTGTATTACTCTAGCTGAGCATCTGAACAGTGTTTTGACAGTCTTTTATAAGGTCAATACCCACAGTATGGCTCAGCAGGAATAACCTCATTAAGTGACTACATACAGATTTACTAAAAAATAATTGCATTTCCTCTCACAGAGCACCTGGGAAATGCAGTTGGTTCACATTCTGCTTGAAAGTTGAGTGTGCTCCTCTGCTTCGACTTTGTACCTGTTTGGCAGTGCTTGGCATTGTTTCCAGGTCCCAGGAGTTTAAGTTCCAGACAGGTGACACCACCTCTACTGAGTGCTTTGCCTGGTCCAACAGTGTGTGAAAGCCAGCGGAGAGAGGCAGGTGGGGTCTGCCATCCATAGACAGAGAGAGGTCGTCTGGAATATTTTCCACAAGTGTGATGCTGAAAGTAACACATGCTACTTCAGTACTGATTTCACTGATGTCAAAGTATGTTTACGCTTCTTTAGGAGTACTGCATATGTAAAATCAGGATCCACCTGATTAAATAGCTTTACTTCATAAATAACTCTGACCGTGCAATAGATAATATTTCATACTATCTACTAGTATTTTGTCAGCAGAAAATAGAGTTACACTACATTCATGAAATCATTATTTCATATATATATTGTCTTGATCTTTCAGGACATCTTACTGGCAGTTTTTGCTGCAGTTTTCCTCTGTAATTCCATCCTCGTCGTCTCCCCATATGTCCACAGAAGAAAAGATCAGTGCGAGCAGCACGCCAAAGCAGCAGAGAAGGGCAAAGATGGCAATGCACTTCTGCTGGGTCTGAAAGATGAGTGAGACGCACATGCAAGAATATAAATCAGAACTATCTTTCTATTTATTTATTACTTTTTTTGAGCTTTTGTCCTGTTATACAACCTGCAGTGAAGACACTAAAAGTTAGTTTTGGGCGGTGTACAAAAGGGACCTTATTGGCCATTAAAAGCTAATGTCTTTCCTCAGTATCATTGATTAGATGTTAGGAGCCATGATCAATACAACAACTGTAGGTCTTCTTTCAGCAGCTGCTTTGACAACCATGTTGCTGAGGAATTGCTTGGGAGTCTGCCAGCTTCGCAAATCCCACTTCATGACCACCAAGCAGGGGATATGGGAGGGGAATACTCTCTGGCTGGAGGCAAACCAATTCAGACTGTAAGGAATATTGGAAAACTTGGTTTATGCTTTTCTGTGTATCTCCTGGTTTGATGTTTGAGTGAGTCCCCAGCTGAAAGGGATTTTATGACCTCTGTGTCAAGACGGATACACAGAGCACCGCATTTATGACAAGCAATATTAAAGGCTATATTTATAGTATATACTGGATGTAATAAGAGTGGAGTGACAGCATGGTCACAGGTTACAATGCAGCAGCCCTGATCCACACGGAGGAGCCTTGATTTTCAGCATTTTAAAAGTGCAGTTAGGCAATTCTGTTTTGCTTACGTTTACAGATTTTCACCATCTCATTCTCTGCCCCTTTTGGCTTTGTCGGTTTTGTGAGCCGTCAACATCAAATTACGTATTCTCTTTTGTTGTGTTGGATCAATCAAAGGAATTGCATCCTGCTGATAAGTTTGGTGAGCGTAAGCAGTAGTTTTTCCTCTGAAAGATGACTCCCAGCTACAACACTTATTCATATTTCACTATTCAACAAAATAAAAACTGTATTCAGCACTTTGTTACAGAGTTGATGGTGGGTTAAGACTGTTGTTAGACCCATTTCCTCACTCATCTTTACACTGTCTGTCTCAGGTAATGAGGCTGAAAGGCTGGTGCCAGTTGGATGCTCCTTATACTCCTGTGTTGTCCACTGATATCACAGAACTCTTCATTACATTTAGCAGAGTCAAGGATCATCCTTGACTTGTGGCTGTGTAAGATATAATATTTCCTTCAATTCTAAAGCTTAATAAAACATTTTGTACAAACATCAAAATAATTCACCCAGCTGAAAACAGCTGAAATAAACTGGTAATTTTGTCAATCAATGTGACCATCGTTCATCATGGGAAACTGTAAGTATTTACTGGTTTTAGCTTCTCCAAACAAGTAATCTGGAGTAGAGTCGCCAGTTACTTGTTTGGTCGCTGCAACACTGACAGCACTACTGTCTCACTGTCAACACTGAGATTCAGTATAAGCTGGAACAATGTAATGTTTGGCAGTTTTGCTCAGAAGACTTACTCTTCATTAATATTTCATTTCTTATGTTTTAAATTGAATGGCTAAGGGTTTTGTGTTTTTTGACAAAACAAGTCATTTTAAGACACCATCTTGGTCTTTGGGTGTATATTATTATATACTAATAGTCTAATAGTTAATAGATCACTTGAAAATTAACAGTTAACTATCGCACAGTTCATTTGCCAAACAAAACTGTAAACATTAAAAAAACATTAACAAGTTGTTTGGAAATTGTGCCTGTTGTTTCTTTCATTATTTCTACGAATTCATAGACTAAAAGATTATGCATAAAAACACTGTCAGCATTTTTCATTGTTGTCATAGAACAAATGAATCACTACACTAAATGATTGAAGAAGACGGTCTCAAGGTATTCATTCAGTGAATTTACAGCTTCATCCAAATTAATTAATCAACATGAGAGAATCCTTAAAGAAAAAATATAGATGAAAATGTACTAAAATACCATCAGATGAAGTGAGAATAACATGTTAAGTAGACGAGTAGAACGTCACCTTCACAGGCTCCTGTGCGCTCGGTCCTGCCATGAGAGCAGCACTCCTTCAAACTTCTCTGACAGGCGGGAAGCAGCAGCTCAGTCACACATCTTTATAATCTGTCTCTGTCTGGCTCAGCCACCCCTCACTACCCAGCAAGCCTTCCTGATGTCTTCACTCTCTGCCACTCTTCATCTTGCTGGTTCCTCACTGTCCTGACTGGTATGTGTGTGCACCTCAGCTCCTGGTCCGTCCCGTTTCCTGACATGGTTCTTCCAGCTTCAGAGTGCATGTGTGTGCTTTATGTGTGCTGCTTAATCTTTGCTTTTCGGTGGGAAAGATAGAGAAAGACCAACCCCTCCCGCTCAAACGGCCAATACAGAGCTGTAGCTGGAGCCCCAGCTAGCCCCCTCCCCTTCTGCTTGCTTCTTCCCTCCTCCTCCATCTTCATTCTGTATCTTGCTCTCTTATCTGCCTTGTGAACAAAACTCATCTGGCAGCAGGCAGTTGGTCTTGGCTTAGAGGGGAGTGATGCTGAAACATGCCACCGGCGATCCAGTGTCTGTGACAGCTGCAGCAAAACTCTGTAAATTGTTCTGAACTCATTAGATAAGACATGTCTGCTCGGACCTGTAGACACACTCGCATACATTGTTCTGCTCACAGAAGACAAAAAAATTAAAGAAAAAAAGAAGAGCCCTATGGTTCCCATTAATCACTTTGACATGACTGTAGGTCAGCAATATTGTCTGCTTGAGTCCCCACTGTGTTTAAATCATTGTAATAAATGTGCTTTTCAGTAATGCATTCACCCAGGACACATGTTCATTTTCTACTGTATACAGCTTCAGATATAAAGCTCTGTTCACTTCTAATGTGCAGACACACAATAAATGGCCTTGGTGGGGAAAAATAAAATATGCAAGCATTGTCTACAATTTCTTTATACATCTGAACTCAAACGTTATCACCTAATAGCCCTAAAAAAACTTATACTACTACTTATACTGCAGGCAAGCTGACACTCTGTTTATAGGTCCAGTATTGCATAGACTAAATGAACTACCATTATGGACTGCAGTCTGCTATATTAGGTTAAAAAAGTTGGACACTAGCCTTAGTAGTGACCTCCCAATCAGTCTGTTGCATTCTAAACTAGAACAACAGTATATTTAACATTTAGTTCAATTTAATCACTGCATCACAGGGAGATTTATATGCTATCACGCATATAAAAAGTAAAAAGATCCATGCATAATCAAACATTTCTCATTCAAATACTCAAAGATAAATGAGAAACTAATCAGTGAACCAACTGATAATTGGTTGCGGTAACTGCCAAAAAAGTATACAAAGTACAGAAAATGTGAGTTTTTATCATAAAACCATGAGGAGCACTGTGTGACATTCAAGAAACAAGGTTATAGCAGTGAAACCTGCTGTGTATGTCTGGGGCTGACGCCCTCTGCACGTCACCCTGTCTGTGAGAGAGAGAGAGAAAAAAACAGAGGCAGAGACAGAAACAGAGACAGAGGGGATGGAAATGTTTGAGTCACTTCCCAGGAGAGGTGAATGTTCCCAAAGCTGCACATATGGTCTCAAACACACGCACTTAGAGATGGGGAAAAGCACGGTGCCACACACGATCAGATTTTCACTTAAATTTCAGCTGAAACAGAACCACAGGGCACTTTTTAGTTGAGCCGGTTTATGATGGTCAGTGGCGGTCATGCCATGAAACACTGAATACCAATGTACAAGTCTTGCTTTCTGTTAAACTGAACAGCTGCGGGGCTTTTTTTATCTGTACATTTTGCAAGTGATGCTGTCTGCAGAAAAGCAGTTCAGAGGTCACAGCAGACTCTACAGCTCATCCCTGCTCCCTCCTACTTTTCAGTATGGGACACTGTTATCTGAGTACAAGACTCAACTTTAAGGCAAAACGCTAATTAAAAATTCCCTCATATTTAAGGGCCACACTGTGAGGCACATTTAGACTTTACACACGAATGAAGCATATTATTACTGCACTATGTAAAGGTCTGAACACTGTGCTGTTTATGTGTGTATGTTAGAGGAAGAACATTGGGGCTTAATGATGTCATGTTGTTGCTATATAGAT
This sequence comes from Helostoma temminkii, assembly GCA_900302695.1. Classification (NCBI taxonomy): domain Eukaryota; kingdom Metazoa; phylum Chordata; class Actinopteri; order Anabantiformes; family Helostomatidae; genus Helostoma; species Helostoma temminkii. The sequence continues at coordinate 61,880 of OMLM01008913.1, read as the reverse complement.
AGACGTGAATTATGTCGACCTCCCCTCCCACCCTCTATGAAGGACGTTTGAAAGTTGGTGTTTCACCTTCACACCAAAAGGCAGATGGCAGATTCCCTTGCGTGCATATAACTTTTTTTTTTTTTTTAATGTTGCCATAAACGTCATAGTCCGGGTGATATATGCTGAATGAAGGCTGACTGGGCGTAACACCATAGGAGAGAGCTGGGCCACATGCCAGCGGGGCTGAGGCTGGTGTGCAGATAGGAAACCAGCAGTGAAAAACTACCCTCTCATTTCGTTCAGAAAGCTCCATCACTGAGCTGATCTCTATAACTAATAGTTCACTCTCTACATCCAACATGGTTGAATAGGAGCAATAATTTCTTCCACTGATCATTCAATAACGATGGTGTTCAATAACGATAATGCTTAAATAATTTAAGCAGTTTGAATAACAAATTGCTTTATAAAAAAATACCCTTGAAAATACACACAAGAAAGAGGAAGACGAGCGGGAATGGTTGAATGAAATTTATGAGGGAGGGATGCATCAAAACTAATCGGGAGGAGATTCATCATGCTACACTGATTAAATCACACTGCCAAATCAATAAATAAATTTCAGCAGCAAAAAAATGCAAAATTTTAGACTGGTCAAGTTGATCACCAGGCTACTGCAAATCACTGTAGATCTACATCAGGAAATGAAAGCTGAAATTCCAATTTTATGTCTCATCCATCTCTTGATCTTAAACATAGATTTCTTTAGTGGTCAGCAAAATCAAATGAACAGCTGTCGCAGTTCCAACAATTTTGGAGGAAAGTGATCTGCACTTTCTGTCAAAAATGGCTTACTTCGATAACTTGTTAACCAGTTATTCAGTTATTTTCTGTTATAGTTATTTTACTTCAAAAATTACTGCTACAGTATTTCATCAAAAGACTATATCCACACTAGCACTAATTAAAATACAAATATATCTTAAAGGAAATACAATACTGTGTTATCTTTGCATGGTTTTAGCGTGGTGTGTGTACTGGGTGTAGCAGCAGTGAAGAAAGCCCTAATCAATTCTCGTTGGAGGCAACAGAGCTCAGTTTCACACTTTTCCAGCAGCAGTTCTCTGGTACTGAGGCTAATGAACCACAGGCATGTGAAATAAATGGGTTTCCAGTGGATGAAAATAATGCCCCTTCTGGGCCCCCAGCATGCAATGCAATGGTAAACAGCTTCTTCTCTAAGTAGTTCTACATAGTCAGTACATCTCAATATAAATTTAGATACCTAAATGATTCCAAGAGGAAGATCCGGTATATGGTTAAATAAATCATGGCATAATGTTTGAGAGATCCTTGACAGGTGACTCACCTGTTCCAACTTGACTTTCCGTCGAAGGAAGATGGATGCAGAATATTCCTGCTGTTGGACAGTACTGCAGCTGCTACTTTTCATTTGGGACACATAGAGGAGGGGTGCCGGGGGGCCCTCGTCTTGCCCCCTCGACCTTGGATCATCTGACAGCTCCATTGATGACCTGTGTGTCACTGTCTGTTGGGGCACAGACACAGACTGATGTACACACACTGAGACTGTCTATCTCCCTTACGCACACAAACACACACAGACTCACAGTCAAGCACACAGAGCTGCTGTCACTCCTGTCGTTCCTCTTTTCCTTTCTATTTATCATTCAGTAGCTGAGTCAGCCATTATCTGCCTGTGTGCCACCTGAACTACAGTATGCACACTGGCTGTTGGTGGTCAGACCACCAGTGTGTCCACACACAGTTCTTAGGGAGAGTATGTGTGTGTGTTTGTAGTACAGTCTCCCAGACGGGATGGGAGGGGCAGGTGCAACAGGAGCTGCAGCACTGGGCAAAACTGAGAAAAGCCGAAAGGGAAACGGAGTAATCTGATTGAGAAAAGTGCTAAGAGACTCTCATACACAAAGACACACTCACACACACACAGCTGTACGAAATCCAATTTCTTCCATTTGCACATACAGAACACTGATGTGCAGAGAGAGAATGTTTTGAGTTACAGTAGCTTCATCTTACAAAGCCCATTTCACAAGTGGAGGAAGGTACCACATGCCTGCTGTGGAAGGAGCACACACAAACAAGGTGGAGATTTTAACCTGCACAAATTATGAAACTGCTGACATTTTTTCAAGTAGCAAATTCACCTTTTGGGAAAAACATCATCATAGATATAGTTACATAGTTGTATCAGCGATTATATGTCATTCACATGATAAATCAGTATATAAACTTAATAAAAATAAAATGCTATATTGCAATGATTTGCAAATGATTCAAAGCCAATATTTGAATGAAAATAATACAAAGACAACATATTAAATGATATTAAAAGTTAAAACTGGGAAATGTCATTGTTCTAGAATAAATATGTTGACTTTCAGTTTCATGACAACAATAGAAAACTACAGGACTACAGGACGTGTTTATCGTTTGGCAGCTGAGGAGACCACTTACATTAGTTTTGAAAGTAAACTTTCCCCACTCTTTCTTGATGCAGGATTTCAGCTTCTCAGTGATTTGTGGCCTCCTTATGAAAGGTGCTTAGAAGATAAGCTGCATAGTCACTATCCTCTTCAGCCAGGAGGCCGTGGCATCCATGACTTTGACTCATCACACCACAGGATAGTTTTCTGCTTCTTCTCAGTCCATCTTAAATGTAGTAATTACAGAGTGTACATTTCTGTACATAGGTTCATATTTTTGATGGCTCATAAACATTTGAACAAACAAACACAATGCTAAATTCAAAAAAGTGGATTTTGCATAATATAGGCTCTTTAAAATCAACTATACTTTAGATCTATGATTTAAGTATTGTAAATCAACTAAAGAGCAGATAACTTACAGCAGGCCACAGAACAGCTAAGCAGCCAGTTGTCAAGTTTCATTGTGGTGGCAAACTGTACAGAGGCGAAATGATGAAAATTGTGTCACTGTTCAAATACCTTCCTCCTGAATGCTAGCTGTGGCTTTGTATTTACTGTACAGGCATAAGTGTCAGGAAGGCAATTAAGCACTTTGACCAAAGTTTTAACAAATTTCAGTCTTTTATAGTCATGTGGCTCTAGATTTTCTGCAAAAAAAGGCCAAACAGCCATTACTTTTTACCTTTCGTCCTCTCCAGTACCCATAAGTAGTGATGGTATCGATGAGATGCACAATATTTAACACCAGCATCCTACACACTCACTGTAGCTTATATTGCATACTAGGTCATAAATCATCATTAGCAGCTCAAGTTATGCTACGTAGTGCACAGAGCACACGCTGTGCATCACTCAGCAAATATTTTATATTAATATTAATTTTAATCTGTTTACATGAGCAAATAACAAACATTTTATTAGCAGCACAGCAGGGATATTACTGTTTTATTTATATTCAATAAATGTAAGCAGTGTGAGAGCAACAGCAAAGCCTATAGGGAATCTGAACTTAATAAAACTAAGAGGTAACAATTCAGCCAAGCTCTTCCCACTTACGTGAACACCTGCAGAAGCAGTGATTTGCACCAGCAGCTGCAGTGAATGTTGTTCGCAAGGGAGAAAAATCCTGACACAGCTTTAAGGATTAAGGAAGTGGAGCAGAATATCTGGAGACGTACAATTAGTAGTTCACCAGCTCTGCCAGTGTTGCCTCTAAAACCTAATTTGTTGTGTGTACTTACCTCTGCACAGAGTGAGTACGAGGTCAGACAGGGAGATGGGACCAGTTTATGGATCAAGGATCTCGAAGGCTGTTGATTTGGATAATGGCAGCGCATAGGAGTGTCTGGAGTGATGAGAAGGAAAAAGTAATGGAATAATGAGCTTTTTACCAAAGCTACACCGAGCAAGTATTATTAATATCTCACTCTATCTAACACTATCTCACATTTTAATATACCATATAGCAAAGTTTTGTGCACCATCACAAAGTCATTACGAAATGTGAACATATGCAATTTAAATACTGTTAGTACAGTTACCAGTTAATAGTTAGCATAAGTGAACTATTTGCAGTTTTCTTGGTTTTCTGCATAAATTAGTCATAAAGTGCAGCCAAAAAACACAAAGAGTTATGAAAATTGGTTTGTCTTTATTGAACACACACATTAAACATTCAAAGTGGTGGTGGAAACAGTAAGTAACTGGTTGAATCCATTGCTCCTCACAGGACTGTTTCAGCTCAGTCATGCTCTCAGGACGTCTGGTATGAACGGCTCTCTAGAGCTCATTCTACAGAATCTCTATTGGGTTGAGGTGTGGGCTCTAACTGACCTACTATAGGAGGTGGATTTTGTGTCTCCAGAGCCATTTTGTAGTAGATTTACTTTGGTCTTTATGTTCACTGTCCTGTAGCCACTCTGACATTATCCTGTTGGCAAACTGTCCAGGTCCAGAGGCAGCTAAGCAGCTCCAAATCATGATGCTCCCTCTACTGTTGGAATGATATTTTCATGGTGGTTCATTTCCCTTTTACGTAGTGCTTTAATTGAGAAAATATTTAAAGAATCGATCAATCATTAAAATGATTTTTAGTTGAAGCCCTAAAATATGTCCCTTCTGTGAAATTGCACAACATTAAAATTTAGGCAAAAAAAATAAAATAAAAAAACATACACACACACAATAGGTTATGATTATCATGCATTTTATTGGAAATGAGACACACACATATTGCAAGATCAACATTTAATCTAACATTATTAAAAAGAAAAAAAATCATACAAAACATTCAAACTTAAATGTTCTAAATTCTCAAACAGAATTAAAGACAAAGTACAGTAGGTGCTGAGCACAAAATGCAGTTATTTGTCTTTATTAGAGTAGTTCTGGCTAAAAATTCAACAGCTCTGATCAGGTTACATTCATGTGTAAACATTGGTATGAGGCAAGACACTGGACAACTTACAGTTATTACACTGTCCTTCTTTTCATTAATGATAAAATGCAGTTGCAGGACTTGGAGGTAGCCCCTGTCTATGCTGGTTTGAACACAACACTGCTTGAGATCAGAAAGAAATTTGACAGAGCTCTGTGTTTGGTCGAGGACATCAACACGGTAAAGGAGCATCATGTCCTGCTCCCTCAGATGTAAATTAACATACAGTTTATCAGATCTGAAATGTGCAAAAAAACAAATTTCATCTCACCATCTCCATGTCTTCTCTCCAGCTGTAATGATTATTTTATCCAGGGCACTTGTGACAAAAACATTTGGAAGAGGAAAAGTTTTTCTGGGAGCCACATTTGATTTTGAACAGGGAATATCTTTGAAACATTAGTTTCAAATGACATCGGCACGAGGTTTGGATGACTTTTACATTTACACTTGTTCATACTGTACATGCCCAGTTCTTTTCCTAAAAAATGAGCACAGCCATATCTAATGGAAAATCATTACTGAGCCAGGCTTGGGGATTGCTATCGCAATGGGCACTACAACACTATATTTATTTTTATAAATACTTATATGGCAGGACAGAAGAACACACATGCGCGAGCACACACATTCTTCTGTTGACACAATTGCACCATTTCTCATTTCTTCATTGGCCTTAAATCTAACAAGCTTTTGATCTGGACACAAAAAGGCTTGTAAATGCAGAAGTCAGAGATACTCTGATTTGAGAACGAAACACAATTAAATCATCTAAGCAGGAATACGGAAAGTCTATTTTTTAACATTATGTCCTTGGTTGTTTTCTATCTGTTCTTTCAAACCTCTTTAAGAATAATAAGGGTGAGCTGCAACACAAAAACACAGATGGATTACTCATAGTAGGTCTAAGCATCTTTATTAATTACTATTACGGTATGTTTTGTATATAGCATCCAAAGAGCTGCTGTGTTTGGTTTCAGTCCCAATATGTTGGAGTTTAACTAACTAGGTAATTATTGGAATAGGCGTCACTAACCTTCATCTTGTCTGAAATGAAATACTAAAAAAATTTTAATCGCACAACATGGTCTGCTCAATGAGCTTCAGAGTGTGTCCAGTAGAAGGGATGTATTCAGAATTATATCCTTGGAGTATCACTTGCAGGATCTGGAACTTTGTTGTGGTCCTGGGTCTCGCTCTGCCACCCCTGTGTGGTCTAAACATCCACGGGCTTCAGAGGTGAGTCCTTCATGCCTGGGGGCCGAGAATGTGCTGGAGGATACTTCAGGTCCAGGGTGCAGCCCTGACGCCCCCTGCTGTACCCCAGGGCTGATCTTCTGATCAGTTACAGGACTAGTCAGGCCCAGGCTGGACAGGGCATCCAGGGTACCGTCTGGGTCCACCATCATGTCGATGACTAGTGTCGATAATGAGAACAGAATAGAAAATATAATTGAAAATAAGTATGTTTAAATTTCATCTTAGTGAAGTCTTTTCTATCTGCAAAGCCGTTTTTGTTCTGAAAACAATAGACAAGCATCGTATCCATACCAAGCAGCTGTCTTTCCACTCTCTTCAGGTCTTGAACTATGCTTGAAATTTCCTGTTAAGAAAATATAAAAAATTAAAGCTGCTTGAGTATGTGAGTAAGTAAGTAAGTGAAATTCCATGCACCAAATAAATCAACACAATTCATCTGTTTGCTGCTGCAGAAATGAGTTTGGAGCTGTGCCGTGCGCACCCAGTAATGCTTTATGAGCCTGTTGACTTGTGCAGTGGATAAACATATCTCTTCAAGGGTTCACATGAGGCCAGACTGGGTTAAAGGCAGAATTTATGACCATTCTCCAGAGAGAGACAGAAATGTTGTACTTTTTGCCACAACTGCTTGAACATCTTTCATTGCCTTGAGAACAACCCCTGCTCTCCACTGCAGACATTCGGACAGTAATGTAAATGGCTAAAGACTGAAGCATCTTTGACTGAATCCCCAGCACAGCTGCAACACTGTCAGCAATCAATGTAATTGCTTCAGTGCGTAATCAGATATTGTGTGGTAGGGAAGAAGTGGATTTGATACTAAGGCATTAATCCAACCAATACAAACCTAATGTATTAATGACATAAATAAATACTTTGGCAAAATAAATTCATTAGTGTAGCCATATAAAACTGTCAATGTATGCAATGATAATGCCAAAAAGCAAACATAATATTGATTAGACTTCCTTGAAATTCCACTGTTTTTTATTGAACTGTGGCATTCCCTCACAACAACAACAACCTCATTGCACCTGTTTACATTAACAAATATTATGATTGTGTAGATTTAGCTTAAAAAGAGTTAGCAGTCAACGGAGTATACCGTCCTTACTTTTCATGCAGAAACTTCTTTCAATTGATATAGTAATTAAAAAAAGACAGAACAATCACCTGCTAATGCACATTCATACAAATGCACATCTACAAGCACTTATTTACTCTACTGCCATCCATGGTTATTACCACATGATCTTTTAGGCATGACTTTGAAATGAAGGGCAGTTTTTTGAACTATTATATTTTAGGTCTGTACTGTACACTATGAACTAAAGGTCCCAGGATCCATATAATTTATGTAATTTTGTGTACCCTTTCTAAACCCCATTTTATTGTTAAGCCTTTAGGTTGTATTTGTTGTTTAGTTCTGCTTTTATTTTTAAGAAACTTTTATATTAAAGTCTCAAACTGTAGCGAAAAACCAGTCAACTTGCTACTTGATGCACAGAAAAAAAAGCTGGCATGGATACTTTATATGTGAAGAGTTTAAGCTCAGAACAAAACTTAAGCTGAACATCTATAAGTGAACCTTTGAAAACTTGAAGACCATTCCACGTGCTGTACATACTATTGTGTTACGTTAGGCTAACACAGTCTGTATTTATTTGCCCACACTGTATGTGTTTAGTTTTCACATTTGCAGCTCCTCAAACAAACCAGTAGCAAGACAACTCTTGTCAGGCACTTGTGCCTGTGCTTTGAGGGAATTACACAAACAACAGACCAAAACAGCCAGTGTGAGTAAAATGCCACAGAAGCCATAAGCCTTAGCAGATCACAGACACAACCTGGACGAGTTTGTTACCTTGTTGGAACTTTTGAGTAGTAAGGAGTCGTGCTCTGCCTGCAGTTTGTTCTCAATATCTTCCCATTTCCGTGCTTTATCCTTGAAGAGAATTCTAGAGGCCACATTGTTACAAAAATAGCAAAATACACGAAAACATGTTTAATGTAGCTGTTGATCAAATGAAACACTGTGTGCAGACTGTAGGAATGAACAAAGGTATTTGAGCTGTCATCCTGTGTGTGATAATCAGTTAGATATGCAGCTGGTTGTTGGGCTAAGTCTTTATGATGTGCCACTCACTGTGTTGGCCTAGTTCCCAGTATAAAAAACAGACAGACATTTTAACACAATCTGTTTCTATTATGACAATTATATCACACATATTCTCAATACTATGAATGAAATGTACAACATAATAACAGCATATCTCTTTATGGACCAGTGATGCAGCGTGACGCTCACCTGATTTTGCAGGTTGTTTTGTCGACTGACTGACGTATCCTACTGGAGAGTTGAGTCACAGATGCTAGTAATAAACTGTCTAACACAGCCTGATGGACGGAAAGAAACACTTATTTAACAGTGGCGTATAATAACTGCTTCCATAGAGAAACTAGTTAATATTATTTCTTATTAGCTCAGCTCCTTGGTTCCAATCAGATATATAGTTTGTTTCTGATTGCCACATGGGCAGCTCCCTCTGGTGGCAACACTGAGGCACAGACTGATGTGCTCCACCAGTAAACTATCAGTAAACAATCCCAGAGTGGGGGTCAAAAATGAAATCACAGTTTGAACTCTTTCCATATTTGAATAAAAATGGGATGGAAAAAATCATATCAAATTCAAACTGAAACTGAAGGTATGTTTAATACTGAAGCAGAGACTCACATCATCTCTATTCCATGTCTGTCTTCGGATGGAGCGGGACGTCTGTCCACTAGAGCCTCGCGATCGCAGCTCCACAGCCTGCCCATTGGTTCCCAGGATGCTGCTGTGATCTGTAGAGGGACCCCCGAGGTCCAAGCCGTCATCAAACACACGCTCCTCCAACTAAAACAGACGTAAAGGACATGCAGTTTATACAAACACTTATGTTTCTCTAAATTCTTTTAAGTGGGTTTCAGCAAGTTGATCACAACATCTTATTATGATGTGATCCAGCAGATAGAGAAACCATACATTGCTGTAGTTTGGATGTCAAATAATGTGCTGACTATACCAGAGCTCCAGGGTCTGTGGCTGCAGGGCTGACTGAGTCAATCTCTCCTGCCACATCATGGATCTCCCTGGCGAGCATGGCTAGGTCTTTGGCTAGGTCTTGGCTAATCCTAATGAAGACATGTAAATCATTAATATCTAGACATCTTCCTTTTGTTTTCTTCAGTTATTTATTTAGTATTTTAACTTTCACTGTAAAAGCACTGCACAACTGTTACCATGACTCATTGCTGCTCTCAAACTACACTAGCAAACTTCTCACCCACATACCTGGCTATTTCCTCGCTGTGTGCTGTCCAGTCTCTCATATATTCGTCCTGCTCCCTGGAGTGTTGCTTTAGGGCAGACAGGCCTGCAGGATTAGGAGTTGCTGGGGCTGAACCTCCAAGCTGGGCTACCCGAGTAGATGGGAACGGCCGCGTGTGTCCCTGCTTGGAAATGTGTCGATTGGAGCCATATTCATCCTCTGAAGTGGAGGCATACTCCACAGGCACACGGCGCCACCGAGTGCCAGCTAAGAAAATAAAGGTACTAGTGTTTGGATGGGTGATGACTTTTCTGAAATAAGTTCTTGTTTTAAAGAAACAGTTATTTACAAGCAGGTAAATATGGATCATTTCTAGGAATTTCTGACACATACTGCTCATGAAATTTTTAAAATATGAATGCTGAAGAAAAAATACTTACATGGAGGTGGTCCATAGGAGGGAGTGCATTTACTCTTGTCAGGCAGCTTGGAGGCACTGTTTGCCCTGGCTCTGGGTCCAGACATTGAGGTCACATTGGACCCTCTAAGTCCTTGTCTAATGGCAAAATCACCTGCTGCAGTCCGTGCCCCCAGACCTCTATGCCTTGTAACAGTTGCCTCTGAGTCACTCTGTGCAGATGGGGAGCCCACCCTCGGCCTCCTTGGCTGTGCCAGAGCTTCTATTCTGGACATTCCCCTTTTTGCCATCCCTGTCCTGGATGTGGAACTAGCAGTAGAGGCCTCAGAGGCCACTGACATCCGGTCAAGGTCAGCCGGTTCTGTGTCTGATGAATCCCCCAGCCGGGCTCGCCTCAGCAGGGATGCCCTGGTGGGCCTGGGCTTGGGGACGCTGGCGGTTTTACTAGGTGCAGAGGAGACAGGGGCCTGGGTAAGCTTAGCCCGACTAGACTTGGTGCTGGCTGCCACTGTTGTGCCACCACTCTGGGTTCTTGCATGAGAACCTTTGGACTCCTGTTTGGTGGGCTGGGAGTCTGAAAGGAGTGAGTTGGAGTTGACATCATCATCAGTGAGATCTAGGGAAGTCCAGGGGCGACTGGGCTGGGGGGCAACAGATGTTCTGGTCTTGACTTTCCTGTCTTGGGTCTCTCTGCCTCCAGCAGGGCCTTTACTGGATGAACACACTACTGTTCTCTCCTTTTGCTGTCCTGCAAGGGTCCTACGTTTCTGGACAACTTTCCTTGTGCCATCAGCCTGGCTTACTGTGCTTGTCGTGTCCACGTCTGATTCTGGTGACACAGATCCTTCGATGGACTGACTTGGTGGATCACCTTGGTCTGAAACAGTGGTCTCCAAAAAGGCTGCCACAGCCTCTGAGTCTTTCTGCAGTGTGCCACTGTCGATACCAGTCTCCCTGCTCTGGGTTTTGCTGCCTGTGAGTCCATCAATGCGTGGTATGAGATTAATGGGCACATTGGAGCTTGGTTTTTCCACAGTAAAACTCTCCTGCCTCAGCAATGATTTTCCACCACTTTCCCTAGCCTTCTCCTCTTCCTTTTTCCTCTTTCGTGCCTCCTCCATTCTCTTCTCTCCGCTGGTCAGAGGACGTGGGGGGAGCTTGGTCAACAAACTTGACTGACCTGATCTCCCACCACCACTGTCCTGCGACTTGGCTGGTGAGGACCGACTGGGGCTGCCACCCTGACTGCCCACACCTGCTGTACCGTGACCAGGTCGATTTTTCCCCCTGGGCATCTTCTCCTCTGGGTTCTCCTTTTCCTGTAGCTCAGTGTCCTGTTTCTCACCCATATCTGCACGCAGGCCTGAGCCTGGAGTCCTTCTTCCTAAGGCCAACTCCTCACCGGGCAACTGCGGTAAAGTTCTCCTCTTACGCTCTGTGTAGCCAGAAGAGCCAAAGGAGGCCGAGTGGCTGGACTCACTTATTTCAGCTAAAAGAGGAGAACATCTGTTATTAGTATAGTATGAGTGAATCCAGTGTTTTTCTTTTGTTGTCTGTTCATTTTCTGCTGCTGTTATAATTTGGTCTCTTGTGGCCACTGTCAAAAACATCAAACAACTGTGAAATGCAAGATGAGCACATCAGTCTGTGCCTCAGTGTTGCCACCAGAGGGAGCTGCCCATGTTATATACTCAGGTTTCACTTTAGTGAACAAAATCCTCAAGTAATTTCAAACATCAAAGCACAGACAAAATGATCTGCTGAAATTAAAGAATCCTACTTTAGTCTAGACCATCGTTAAGATAGTAAGTACCTCTGTCTTCTGTAACCATAATGTGAGTGTCCCCTCCTGATCCCTCAGGGTCTGTCCTAATATGACTGGCAGCAAGAGTAGCCCACTGTGAGACCCAGCGAGGACCACCCACCACCAGCTCCTCAGATAGTACCTGGACAAATTCAACATGAAAGATACAAGAAAAGAGTAGCAAGAACTGGTTTTTGGTTCATTATAAATTTAATTTAAAATGAAGTGCTACACACAAAAGACATTTCGGAGGGCTTATTTTGTTGGTTTAAATAACAGACAACGTTTTGACTTTAATTTAAGAAGAGAAGCTTATTAGTTTTCCCACCTCTGTCTCCAGGCGTCCAGGCTTTCCTCTCTCTCCCGTACCAGACCTCTGGGAGTTGAGCCTTTGTCTTTGATCACCACCCCCCAGCGTAGACACACAAACAGCCTCATTGTCATCCACACCAAACACCTGAAGCATACACATACATGAGAATAACTGTTCTTTGATACTTTAACATCAGAGTATGACTAAATATAGGAATCACTATGTTATACCTTTTCTATTCCCCACCTTGTCAATCATTTTTCTAGCCTCTTGCTCTTCATGATCTCCATTCTCCACCTCAATGGTGTAGGTGCCTCTGTCACTATAGTCATCTCCATGATGATAACACTCATCACGGCCACTCTGCTGATGTGATGCAGAACCACGTCGTCTCTCTACGAATCCACCGGCCACTTTGGAAGTTGAAGACTTGCAACGCCGTGCGGGACTGTCCTCCTCGGCAAAGAGCCCCTCTGGTACATTAGCACGACCCTCCCTGATTTTCACCCCTGCGCCCCCCCAAAGTCCCCACGGACGCTCCTCCAATGCTGCAGCCCTGCGCTGCTCTCCTAGTGCATTTTCTGAATCACTCTGGGTGCCATCTTCGTGTTTACTGCCTGGCATGGGATGGGCAGAAAGAAAGAAAGAAAGATAAACTACACAAGCAAGCGAATACACATCATACTATCTAGTCGCGCTGTGCTGACACATGCAACATGTACACATACCTTTAAGGCTCCTCAGTTGTACAGGCACATCACTCTTCACACTTTCTCCATCATCCTCTCCAGCTGTCTCTTTGAAAGCTAACGGCAGCTCATTCTGTGCCAGCCAGTCTGCGACTTTGACCTCTGCTGCAACCATTGCTGTCTGAAGTGGACTTAGCTCCTCCCCAACAGGTCGCTTAGGACGTGGCCTGGTCTCTGGTCCTGCCTTCGCCACCCGATCTTTAACAGTGACTTTCCCTGACGCGCCAGGGTCAAACTCAATGGTGAAGGAGGCATGGCCATGAATGGGCTCTGCAGCAGCAGTAGCAGCAGGTTCTTGTTCTCGTAAGGGGGGCTCACCGGTCACTTTACCTGCAGAGTAGGTATCCTTGCTTGGGATCTCGAAGTAGCTAGGCTCCTGATTGGAGGCTGTTTGCAGCGTGGGCTTCGGGACCTCTGTACTTTTCTTAGTGTCTGTTGTATTTAATGCAAATATGTAGATTTAGCACCACCACATGTTAAAGGTAATATGACCCAGAACCTCAACTATGTCTAAAGATCTATAGCACTAGCCTCTTTCTTGTAATACCTGTTTCGGCTTTTTCTCTCCTCCGATCTGAGCTCCTCTCCTCAGGCCTCCCTGGTTGCTGGTCGTCGGCATCTTCATCTCCCCACCACGAAGGCTGGCCATACAGAGGTGTCCCTCTGTGGAAAACTGCTACATCCCCTGGCAAAATAACCCATCAGTTACATGAGAATGCCATGCTATTTACCGCAGCTAAAATATTTAAAACAGATAGGGTGGGCTTGGTGCATGCAGTATCTTTAGATATTCAGGCTCACCTGTCTTGTCTTCTGGCTTACTGGGCTCAGAGGGTTTGGCAGTAGCCCCTTCACACACTGGAGCTGCTGTGGCCTCAGAGGGTTTCACCACCTTGGATGTTTCTGCCTCAGGAGGTCTCTTCTGGTTCAGCTGAAGTTGGCTGCTGAACTTCTCATGCTGACGGATGAGACAACAGCAGGAGGGGAAGTTTCATGAGATAACATAGTGTTAATGTAATGAATATGTAAAGGTATATTTCATTTCCAGTGTCTCTTGTTTTTATTTCAAACTCTAGAATATGAACATCCTTTCTGTTTTTAATCTTAGTTATTTGCTAATAACTTAAGAGATCCTAAACATGAACACAAAATGCAAATACTTTCAGTAGCTACCTGGGCGGTTTCCAGATTTATCAATCTAATTTATTCCCAGTTCAGCCAAATTATTCACTCTCTTTGACTAGAAACCACCACAAATACAAGCAGTTTCCATCTGTTCTGTTTTGAGCAGACATATGTACAGTTTGCTTTGTCACCACACACACAACATGCCATCTAACCTTGAGAGCCTCTTCGGGAATATGCAGCTCTCCTCTGACCACAGTGAACAGGTTGGTATGTGAGGCGGGTTAAGGTAAAAGACACTGAGCTCTTTGCAGGGGTGAGAAACATGCACTGATAGTCTCATCTATTATGCAGCAGGTAGAGTGCAATGAGTATTCACTGCTAAGAACAGATAAAGTTACAGTGTTGTCCATGCTCACTGACCTTGTAGTGTGTGCCACTGGGTTTGACAGATAATACAAGACTACATTCAAAGGATATCGTATCCAAACCTCAATTTGTCATCAATTTTCAGCGTGACATAGATTTGCTCCTGTATTCTCACATCATTGACGAATGTCTGCAAACAGAAGCAGAATGTGGTTAAGAACAACATATGAAGAGCTTTGTTCTACAGTGAGATTATAAACTACTTAAATTTCATTATTTGTCCTGGTTAAATCCTATTAAATCCCAGTAAGTTGAGGAAGTCAAGTCAACAAATGCTTAGTTCAAATCCTATATTAAATCCTAAAATATTTTCTCCCTATCTTCACACATAGATTTTAAATATTTTATACAGAACACAGAGAACAACTATTTTTGTAAATATAGCATTAATGACAATACCCAAAACTCCCCCACAGTTTACTGAACCAACTCTAGAAAAAGAAAAGTAAACGCATGCAACTTTGGAATCACTAATTTTACTGTACAACCCTGTAATAAGATTAGTAGTTTTGATACTCTCCATTAATGCTGCAGTAGTAATGTGTAGTTACAGTTTGGAGGAGGTGTGTAACCTTAGAGTCTGTGCACATTCCATTGCAAAGATGGTATAGTTTCTTACCGTAGAAGTATAAAGGCAGCTTTAGTCTCTAGTGTGAGCCACACTCAAACTGCAAAACTCCTACATATCCCATAATGGACCATCTTAGTCTTTCAGTCTGACAATGGCTGATAATTTCTACAATCTTTTAAACTTCTCATTAACAATTAGTAACACAAGTTTATTTATTTATATATAAATACATCTATAAATATATGTACATTTCTTATTTCTATATATATTCTACACATTTTTTACATCTTCTGTATTATTTTCTCAGACTTTATAAAGCTTTCTCCTCAACCGCAGAAAACATTTTACAACTGATTTCACAGGTCACGTAGTAGCCTCATGATAGCTGGAAGGGTCTGTATGACGCTGAGTAATAAATACATTACATAACAAACTCACCCCATTCAGACTTCCCAGGTCCTTAACTTTATGTTCATCTGTGTTTGGCTCATAGTTGATCACAGCATGTTGTTTGTCCACACTACGGGACTAAATCACACAAAATCCAGTCAATCACTGTAATTCCTGTTAAGCCCAGTGCTTCAGGTAATAATCCAGACAGATACAGATCAGGTGGAGTTATTTAGCACTGTACCTGTAGCATGAGCTCGCAGTCATCCCTCCCCACAAAGATCATCTCTCTAGGGAGACGATGCCGTGTCCCGCTACCACTCACCAGGAACCAGGAAGTCAGACTCATCTCTGCTTCGCTGGCTCACCTTTCACCCTTAATGTATCCTATTAAAAAAACAGAAAATGTTTGAGAGAGCTTGATGGGCTGTACAGTACTGTATCTCTGTATTTGGCTGTTTTTACTTGTGAGTCACACTGATCAATAACAAGATGTCTTCTTAACAGGCAGGGATGAAGCTACAATACCAGCAACCATGTTACTTCACCTGCTTCTGCGTGTATGTGTGTGCTATATACACAGGATCTATTTCAGGCATCACCCAAGGACCATGACATGCTCACTGTATCTGCCTACAGTATGGTGTTGCTAACAACATGATACACAACTGGAAGTATAACAATGGATGTACAGCTTACAGAAATGCAGGCATCCTACTACACTCCCAAACTGAACAGCTCAGCAGTCGTCTGGTCACCAAATCCACAAAGCCACTGAAAAAGGAAGAGCAGCAATTAGATACTGTATAAAGACAGGAACAACAGAGATGATGATGCATGTGCCATTAGGGCTGTTAATTAGATTTGTGCTGTGCAGAAAGTTAGACACAAGTGAACACACACACACACACACACACACACACACACACACACACACACACACACACAGATTAATATTGAGCACACACAGGCCAGAAACATACCGGAACAGAGAAACAGAAAAAACAGGGCAAATCATGTTTTTCCTTGGAAACCCACATCTCTGCACATGTCAGGAGTCCCATGCACATGAAACAGCACAACAGCTCTTTTCACTGAAACACGCAGCCGGTTGTTCCTCTGCCGGAGCAGCAGCAGCAGCACACAGGCCTTGCTGACTCACGCTCCGGAGGAGCTATAGGTGATTTGATTACGCACTGTTTGTCATATCTGGACCTCTTTGTGCTCAAACTCAGTCCCGCTGGGACTTCACGTATCCCCTTTCTCCACAGGATGGACGCGGTTAACCCTTTCAGAGGTCTGGCTTCCTGTGGCCCAGATTTCCCGTCAGACGCTTGGCCACACTCAGGCTCCACACACTCAGATATGCATCTCCTCGGCAAATGACAACACATCAACTATGCCTGCGAGCATCTTAAGCGGTAGTAGTGAAGCGGCCATTGAAAATTAGCCCAATTAGCTCTCATCTCATTCCAGCGTTTATCATGGAGCCATTTAATAATCACACCTCGGTACAGGGGCACATTCAGCTAAAATGTTTTTTTTAAATAATGCACATCACTGTGTAAATACACGCAGGCTAAAGCTACTGTATCTCCCGTGGATGTGATTACCGACGTATGATGCTTCAGGATATTAACCTTCACTTAACAAACTCTTAATCCCAACACGGCATCATTTAGACACAAATCACGTGTAACTGTAAATGAGGTTAGGGAGGCTGTCTGCTGATGAGCTGCCAAGTCTGTGCCGTTATGGACGACATATAGGTTTGGTGCACAAACACAGCGACGCTCCTTTTTTCCGTCTCCATCCTCCTGCAGAAGAGCAAAACAGAGCCGCTCTCTTTATAGAAGAATAAACAGATGAGCATACATGTCACTCACCAGAGGTCCTATGAACAATCAGCATCCGATGTGTGGAGGATTATGAACAGCGATGCTGCTGCCTCTGCGAGCCCACTGCCCAGCCCAGCTCCTTCAGCATTACTGTGTCTTGGCCTCACGGTGGCGCTAAGTGCTCATAGAAAGAGCACATGAGGTTATGTAATAGTGTGGTGACAGCAAGCAGCGAGTGATGGAAATGACCCACATAGTGTATATATAGCGGGTTTATGATAAACACAAGAACAAATGCAAGTGTGTTGTCCTGATGTAATATATTTAACATATTATTCTATAAACTGTCCATATGATAATAAACATGACATGACGCTATGGTATTATAGCGTGAAACACACACCACCACCATGTTTTATATCTTTAAATAATAATCAGTGTGATGTGTTTTTTTCACATAAAGGTTTTGGTTATTAACTGGCTAAACAACTTAACATTACCTCTTCACTTCTCCCTCACTGTAAAAATACCGTATTATTTATTCATTTAGTGCCTCACAACAAAAGTCATTTCACGACACCTTAAGGCCTTAAAGAATAAAACAATACAGCACAGTGTATATAACAAATCCCACTTTAGCAGCAGTAGGAGGCAGTGGAGAGGAGAAACTCCCTTTAATGGAAGAAACCTCCAGCAGAACCAGGCTCAGAGTGGACGGCTGTCTGCCTCGACCGGCTGGGATGAGTGGAAAGTTGAGGGAGAAAATAACAAACACGAAAGGAAGGACAAAAATCAGACATTAACTGCACCCAGGAATCAAACAGCTCCGAGGATAGAGGTGCAGAGAAAGAGGACAGACAGGAAGAAATGTAGGATGAGCACAGAGAAACTTTTCCTTTGGGTGAATATGGACACACAGTCCGCACGAAGTCATCCTGCACAGTGTGGCCTGCAGGTTGCTGTTACAGTTAATGTTCAATTGAACCACTAGATGGAGACAAAGTCTGAGCTGGGATCTGGGTTAGATCTCAGAGACAGTGGCTGAGCTTGATCAACTGTGAGGTTTACATTAATACCAAATCAGTGAGGCTACTTCGTAAAAATATCTATATCAAACAAATTTAATTATTCAATTATTTATACCAATATTAATATTTAGGCGAAGCAGCCATAGATAGTTTATGTAAACCTGTTCTTCAGGCAAAGGCTGGTTATTATATGTACAATATGATTGATCTGTCTGTTATGTTTACTTGATATGACTCATATGAAATAATGGAGACAATAAAAGAGAAAAAAGAAAATTCATGTGTTTGGTTGATTTGATTGCTCTATTTTTAAATCTATCTATCTATCTATCTATCTATCTATCTATCTATCTATCTATCTATCTATCTATCTGTTTTCCTCTACAGTAAATGTTATAAAAGACACAGCTCACATGACAAGGTAAGATCAGCATCACCATAATTTAACTGTTGTTATTAATATTTCTGTCTTTGGGTGTGAATTTTAAGATGTTGTGGTCTGTTATAGAATTGATTCTGCTTCAGTATCACATCGTGGATGTATCAGGGGAAAACGCAATAACTGGACAAGACCGTCGCGCTTTATAGTTTTTGAGTATGGAGCCCGGTCCACTGTTCCCGCAGAGGTAATTAATTGATCACCTTTAGTACACTGCTTAATGAAAACATAACAGTTATGTAGCTTTCATTAAGCTTGGCTCATCGGTCTGGTTCTTAACTGCAGACCTTAAATGTACTTTATTATAATCCAGTGTGCTCACACCTGGAGAGCTGAATCTGTTTGTTATGTTTTCTTGTTTTATTGGAAATTTAAAAAGTTATTAGCCCGGACTGAAGGAAGTGACTTTACCTGAGGACACCGTCTCTTTCAGAAGGATCGAACATGAAACAAACACGGGCACTTGATCGTTTCCTCGTGTCATCATGGTAATACAATGACATATATTAATAAGCAATGCTAAAATACATACACTTGTGAAGTTAAGTCATTTCTATTATCGTGTAGTGGAGTCGACACCTTGCATTTACATAACTAGTGCATATTTATAAGGACACATGAAGCTGATCTTGCTGGTCCATGCGCTTTCTGCTGCGCCTCTGCTTCTTGGATGACTCTACCCCCCTCCTCTTCTCTCCGCTGGCCCAGCCCCCTTGATCTCCACTGTCCATTGGTGTCTTCGGGGTCTCTCTCTCTCTCGCTCTCTCCTTCCATAGGTAGTCCATAATGAGTGTCCATTGGTTTTTATTATGGTTTGTCCCCCTCCCACTGGCCGGCTTCGCCCTGCCCATGTTTTGTGTGTCTCAGTCCGTCCATCTCCTGACGTTCAAGTTCGCAGGAACGTCACGTCCGCACTTGAACTTGCAGCTCAGGGGGCTTCACCGTACCCCCATCACTCTCTCTTTGCGAAAAAGTCATGAGGAGCTCCGCACAGCCCGTAGCGCGCAACGCCCCATCATCTGTATGACCAGCAGTTCGTTTTTGTTGTTTTTCTCCTACTTGGATGTCAGACGCATCAATGAAGATATTTCATTTGGAGTCTACCTTGTAGGAACGGATTTCCTAATGTGAACTCAGCTGAAAAGCCCACTGAACCAACATGTCTCGCCGCAAGCAAGGCAAACCCCAGCACTTGAGCAAACGGGAGTTTTCGCGTAAGTGGAATTGTTATTTTGCTGTAATCTAGCTGTTGTCTTCAGAAAGCCGTTCGTGTCGTTTAGAGCAACTTCCTTGGGGGATTTTAATAGGTAGGATACGGCCACGTACGGCCCCACCGCTGTCCGGACTGAAATTACAAAACAAACACGTCGAACCCTACACGTTCATTTAAAATGAGTGATGTGGTGAAAGTTTTCAAAGAGTGTGACAGATTGTTTTAACTTCTGTTGGTTATCGTGTTGTGTAGCGCAGCCTTCAAGGTTTCTTTCGCCATTAAAGGGCATGCATGGGCTTTATGGTCAGACCTTTGCCTATATGCAGGCAGCCGGAGCTCACAAGTGCTGCCATTCGCCGAGAAGTTTTCAGGTGTAGCTGGTTAAGACATTGCACCACTATAATCCAGCTTCTTTAGTTTTGTCAGGATGTATTTACAGAGGTTTGCGAAGGTTCGGGCACAGGGAAGTGCTGTTTACATTTCCACTTATCAACAACGCAGGACCTCGTGTGCGTTCCCCAGCAGGAATACTGATTTCTGCCACAAATACCTCGCTGCTGGTGTTTAAACACTGTGTATCTAACGCGGGGGCATGATTTCTGGTGCCACTACCAGGTATATGTTTCATAAATCCATAAGTCTCTCCGTGCGCGATACTGTTTTACGGTCACGGGAGAGAAGAGCAGGAAACTCGTTTTACGCGCGTGTGGTGAAATTGCTCGGCATTAATCGAGATCCCATAATAACCTGTTAATAACCTGTCTGTTGCGCTGTCGAGATACATTTCTGTTCTCAGGAGAAACATTTTTCACCTTTCCCTCGATGGCAGCGGGAACTGGTTTATCAAAAGGAATTTGGAGACGTCTTCAAACACAATTAGAATTTACATTTTAGGAAGATTAAAGAATCACGTAACATATTTCTTTTGCCTCTAATTATCTTTGTCATAAATTCTTCTCCGGACAAAGCTCTCATTTCGATTGTAAACAATTTTACTCTCGCAACATGTATGCTTTCATTTGTCGGCAGTTGTCAGAAGCTTCGCCAGTGGGGGGCGCAATGTGATTGTAGTCCTATAGGCCACTTATGAACTTGAACTTGATCCACTCCATCCCAGTGCGGCATGACCGAGCGCATGCAGAGGATCGTTTTAGTACAAAGTAGTGATTGTTTATTTTATGTTCCTTGTAATATTCATACTTTTTTTCTGAGGGAGAAATAAGAGTAAAATATTAAAAAGCATGCAGAAAAGATGTGATTAAAGACAAACAGGTACAGGCCTGTTTTCAAGGAACAGTTAAAATATATACACATGTGCTTTTACTTTTTTAGACTTTCAGATGTTACATTTGACCTAAATAATTCATATTTTACGCTCTGACCCAGATTCTGCGAGTTAAGTTACATTTAGTGTAACAAAATAATTATGCTTTTATATTTTAATGTTATTAATATGAGCAACAAAATACCTGAGACTGCTTATAATCGTGTTTTAGAACAAACAGCTGTCATGTAGCAAAGTGACACTTTATTACTTTGTTACACAGGCAGAGAGAAGAATTTACCTGCTGCAAATGCATGAAAAATGTATTTGTTATAGAAAAAAAAAGTCCCTTTTGCTCTTTTTCAGTCAGTGAATTGGATGACATTATCGATCCACTGTTATTACAGGGAGTCATAATAGTGTAAAATGGCAAAGGGAGAGGCCTAATGATTTTCCTGATAGTGGAGCAGACCTTCTCCCGTAGCCCAGTGTGAAACACTGGCATAAACTACTTTAAATTCTGGCGCCGTCAGATGTCTGAAAAAAGGATTATATTTTAGTTTCCAAAGTTATTCACATCACTCTTGCTTGGCATAAAAATGAGATTATTTGGTTTGAAGAAAATCTTTCCACCTAACCCAGCCTCACACATCCCGTCTATGTTCGTGGCATAAGCTGGTTAAGATAAGCTCCAGTAAAATAGGGGCGGATTCTCTCATCTTTAATGCAGTTGAACATACAGGTAACAGGGCCTATCTTGCATAGTCCCTCACCACCTTCTCATCTGACCCGACATGGAATTAAAGGTTGAACCGACGGCAAGAATTCATCACATCTTATCTCAACATCCCAGTCGGGGTGCCCGATGTCGTTTACCATGTGGCTAGATTACTTCTTTTAAAATGCTCTCTCTCTTCCCTCTATCTCTCTCCCTCTTTCTCTCTCTCTGTCAGTACTTCAGGGACCTACTCCACATCCAACCCCTCAATGTCTAACCTTGGTTCACAAGATCCCAGCACTTTTAACGAAATGGGGTCCAATCATCTTGAACTCAAATTAGAATCTATTTTTTGATTCTCAGAGGTGTTAGGTTCATTAAAAAAGCGAGATTGGCAGCACAATAAAGAGGGTCAAGCAACTTAATCGTTTGGCTGCTGCCTGCAAGCTGAACATGTCAGTCCTTATCAAAGTAGCTGGTGTGCTCTTTCTTTCCTAAAAATATTGTATACACGTTTTACAACCTGACCTTATTCTTGTAGATGGAATCATATACTGGAGCAATGAGCCAATATTAATAATGTGCCTTTCCCCTGCGTCTCCTGTTTACAAGCACTGCAGAATCACTACCTTTGTCTGTCCAATATGTCACAGCTGTCTATTCTGTCTCCCCATCTAGCTGAGCCGCTCTCAGGTATTTTACCAGAAGAAAACTCTCAGGACTCCCCCAGCCTGGGAGTGGCTCAGGGTGAGCCCCTAAAAGGGGACCAGGACCTGCTGACCTGCGGCCAGTGCCACTCTCGCTTCCCCCTGGCTGACATCCTACTGTTCATTGAACATAAACGGAGGCAGTGCCACGGGAGCCTCTGTACGGACAAACCTTTGAACAGGCCACCGTCCTCACCGCTTGCCTCACCCCTCTCCACATCTTCCTCATCTCACACGCGGAGCCATCATCAGCACTCGCACAGGGTGTGTCAGCCCGTGGAGGTGGCCGTTCAGGTGTCACTGCAGGATGAGGATTGTTTATCTGCACCCTTGCAAGGATTAATCCCCAAGCAGGAGAATATCACAGGTAAACACATTTGGAGTTTAAAATGGCTGCCACAAAAGTATAAACACATGAGCAGGAACAAAATGTGTGATGAGTCTTTATGGGTCTAAAGGTGTGCGGAGTAGGTCACACAGGTTCATACAAAGTCCGTCATTACATACGCACTCTATCGTCATTGCTCTTGGTATTAGCAACGTATTTAATCTGCATAACCAGGCAGCAAAATATTTGCTGCTGCATTTAGGATCTGTGAATCTCCCTTGAACCATGAACCCACACGAAGGCCGGCTATACTGAAAACCATTGTGACAAAAGGAAACATTTGCAGACGCAGAAAAAGACACACACAGAGTCAGATGTAGACACAGGTTATGAAAGAGAGAGAAAGAAAAAGATGAATTTCTTTTGGTTTGTTGCTGCATCACAGATGTGCTCGGATCCTGTGGCCTCTTCAGTCTCTCTCATGTGGTGGTGAGAGCTGTATCTCTATCCCTCCCTGGCTTATGACACTGCCAATTCTTTCACTCCCACAAATATGCGCCTGCAAAGGCTCTGTTGCTAAAATTAAAAAGATAGAAGAGAATGTAATTATGCAGAACTGTCAAGGAAGAAGCACTTATTTGAGGATCCCTACAGCCACAAATTGTCGGTGTTTTTCTTGATTTAAGCAATTAGGGACTTTGTAAGGTGGCTGGTTGGTTTGTTGGTTGTCCACCAGAGCTAAATGAGACTCTAGTGAAAACACGAGTTGCTGTGCAAACAAGTGCAAATCTCTTATGAGATGGTTTTACTGAGTGGGGTTTGATTTTCACCGGCCTATCTGAATGTTTATTCATTTCCTTAAACGCAGCCAATATCATGTGCCAGATTGGGCTGATTGTCTGGACTGTTGTGATTTAATTTGAATCCAATTCAGGATAACTGCACGGAAAGTAGTACCAAACAATGTGCACTAGTGTAGTGCATTGGTCAGTGCAGCAGCTTTGCAGATGGACTTATAAAATGATTCCTGTTAGCTAGTTATCCCTCCATCATACAGAATGACCACTGCTTATTAGTGCACAGTTTGTTAAACATCTGCGCACACATGCGCATGGGCATGTGCACACACATCCTCTCACACGTACACGTCCGACATGCCTTTTGGCCTTTTCCTCTGTTCGAACATGCTTTTCTTTGCTCATTTAGATCATCATGAGGTCTCCATTGTGAGCAGTTTTATTTATAGGACATCTGTCTGTAGACATTGTGTAACAACGCAGTTAATAAT
Organism: Helostoma temminkii; assembly: GCA_900302695.1. Classification (NCBI taxonomy): domain Eukaryota; kingdom Metazoa; phylum Chordata; class Actinopteri; order Anabantiformes; family Helostomatidae; genus Helostoma; species Helostoma temminkii. The sequence goes on along the minus strand of OMLM01008913.1, from coordinate 37,794 downwards.
GAGCAAATTAGCTTGGATGTGTGTAGAGTGACGTTGTGTCCTATAGTGACATCTTGTTTTGTGGTAGCCTTGGTATAACACTTGTTTTCTTTTTGAGGCATGAAAAGAAAACCAACTGATCATGTAACCACGTGAGGTCAAGATTGCAGATAAAGAAAAAGACAAACAGTTTTGGGTTAAACAGGAGATACAACCTCAGACAAACACATCAGTCACATACTGTATGCTTGAAAGCCAACGTCCCCCCACCTCTGTTTTCTGTGTCCAAGATTGATGAATCCAGACTGGCAGTGCCAGCGCGGCACCCCGTACTCCATATGTTAGCTGCCATGTTCTCTCACCCTTCTCAGTTAGAGGCTGACACTGAACTGAGGCATCTCAATACTCAGTACAGTACTGTCCCTATAAACAGTGTCTTTGCCATACTGGCTTCATGTCCTAATACATTCCAGGGGAGTGTATTATATGTTACACTCTTAAAGATTTACTGTATACTGCTGCACTGCATATGTGACCCCTTCACTCTCCACCCTCCTGAAATGTCATTCGATGCAGATGAATTTCTGTATGGACAGCAGCTAATACCGCCCACAGCAAAGGCTGTGCGAAGACGTTACTGGACTTAAAGGGAGCTCACACCCAGGATGGTTGAACTTGGACTTGGGGACAGTGGGGGCAGTTGGCCTGTAATACACTGGGAGCAGGAGTTGAGCTGCGCCTCTCCGTCTATGGGACAGCTGAGGCCGTCTGGGAGTCTCATGACTGCAGCTGGGGCTGGGGTGTGCAGTCTGGAGCTCTGGGCCGTTAGAGGAGGGCAGAGCAGTCTGCGTGCCATCATTTGCATGATAAACAATTTAAGATATGCATAGGGACACCGTAGCTTGTCTCCTGATTATGGATGGCCCAGAAAAAAAGCAGATGATGGATTCTCACACAAACTATGTGACTACAGCGTAGTGTAAAACTGGATTTATTTCACAGGATATAATTACTATTAAAGACTCATATTAGTGAAGTAGCTTCATAGTTTTTATTTACAGTCCCAATTATTATTTTATGCACTAGCTGTGATTATCAGCACGAAAAATTATTGGGTGGTTTCTTACACTGGGTAATTGTAGCATGCAGTTTGTTATTATTATGATTTAGGATGCAAAACTGCCTTACTATAGATAGGCTTCATCTTGTACTGTATACCATAATTAGTATTTTTACTAATCGTTTCTCTTCACTACATTTTATGACTGTGGTACTACATTCCTGTACTCATATTGCTACATTACTGTGGTCTGTATTTATTCATCCCAGCATTAGCACCTCTTACAGTCTCACAGTGTAGCCATGTGTGTTAATGAGGCCATTGTAGTCGCTCAAATCGACCACCATCTCACACTTCTGCCTCTTTCCAGCGCACTGCCTCCATTGTAACCTGGACTCTGAATCAATACTGAGTTAATTATGGTAGCCACCTTTCCCCCTTTTTCTCTGTGAGGAGGAAAACATTCAAACAACGGAGCAGTATTTCTTATAACACTGCTCTGTACTGTCTTCCTGCTGCAACTTGCCTGTCCTGTTCGTCCCTGTGTGTCGTGGAGACAAAGGTATTTAGCAGTCCACCTACTGGCATTGTGCCACCTTTCTCCAAACCACCAAACCCCTCCCTCCCCCATAAGCACACAGCACACATATACACACACTGGGTCTGTCTGTCAGGCAGAAGTGAGGGCTGGGAAGTGCACAGTGTGTGTGTGTGTGTGAGAAGCTTCTTGGTAGTAACATCTTTTTCCTGTGTCCAGTGTGTATGTGCATGCATATAGGTCGCTGTGCAAGTTCCCATGTGGTGTATGCCTTTGTTTTGGAGATCGCTTTAATTGATACTGAAAAGGCACAGATGCATGCTATTGTAATTATTGGACACCAGCTAATATTTTCAGCATAAGTGCTCCATTGTCTGTAAAAACTGACTTTAATTTGATCTTACAGTTGCTCCGGGCTCTGATAAAATCAGTCCTATTTTTGGCTGTGCGTTCCACTAAGTTTTAATGAAGGTGAACAGGAATGGTTTTTAGGATGAATTTTTCATAGAGGACATTTTTGTATTCTAAAGCCAAACTCTAAACTCCCACAAACTGTTGTTAGTGGAGGTTTGTCAGTCTTTGTTGTCGGATGCGCTGAAGCCTAGTGGATGTTTACATCTCAAGTGTGGATGCAGTGTTAAAATAATGCATGTGGATATGTGTGTATATGATTGTGGTATTTTATCACTTAGACTGTTTATAGCTTTCTTGTATGTGTGTCTGTGTGTGTGTGTGTGTGTGTTGGCTGTTTGTTAAAGCTTTACTACCCTGGCTATGCAGGCTGAACATGAAAGTGTCTTTGACTTGGCAAGCTTTGCCTGAGGACACCCCTCTGTGGACCATGCCAGGCCAGACTTGGCACAAAGCACGGGGCCTGAGGGACGGGCTGGGCCTAAATGTGTGTGTGTGTGCATGTAAGAGGGAGGTAGAAGAGGTGATGTCTTGTGGGTTTGAGAAGCAGAACCTATGGTGAAGTGGTGGGTATGTGTGTGCACTTTAGGTCGGTATGTAGTAGAATGTGTGTTTGTGTGTGTGCTGTCCTCAGGGCTCCTGGCTTGGGCTTCCTGTGTCTCTGTTTGTCTCCTAACAGCTCTGGTACCACAGCCTCAGGCCATTCAGGTGGAGGCTAGTTGAAGTATGCACACACACAAACACATGCACACAAAGAGAGGCTCACATAAATGCATTCACCCACCCACAAATGTACACAGACACACACCTGTTTTATGTACACAACAATGTGTAAACCCCATCCTGCGAACGTGTGTTTTGTCTGTAATAAATGTGTTGTGGCAGAGGCCCCATGATGTGTTGTGAGTTGATGAGATCTGTCAGAAACATATGATCCTTATTTCAGCCACCTCCCCTCTAGTTTTCCCTGTTTTTCCTTCCCTTGCTCCCTCCTTTTCCTCAATCTCTTTCTCTCCGTCTCTCTCTCATGCTCTCTCTCCATGTGTCGCTCCAGTGGTTTGTCTCAAGGGACTGGAAACCTCTAAGTTTTGGCCACATTATTGTGTCTGCACCTCTTAAAGGCTTCCAACATCCACTCTAGAGCTAATTCTCACTCTTGCAGATTTGGCTGCAGAGCAAGCCAGAAGATACACACATATAAAAACACAAAGTTGTCTTTCAATCTTTGTAGAGAAACTATCAATCCTTAGCCCCTTCACAAATAAATGCCTAACCCTAACTGAAACCTAACCCTAACCTTAACCCTAATGTCTAGTCTTAATCCCCAAAAACACTCTTTGAAGTTCAGAGGACCTGGTGCATGTCCTCACAACTTTTTTTTGTTCCTCGCTCTGTAGCAAATACAGGGATACACACACACTTAAGCACACATACTACCTCTTTCTTACCACCCC
>OMLM01008913.1:0-27691 GCA_900302695.1 Helostoma temminkii | reverse complement strand
CTGTCCCACTGTCCAGCAGAGACATGATGTAAACCTAATCTGCCTGACACCTGGTCTTCAGTGCTGACCCCATTAGCCAGATGTCCATGGACATCTGGCTAATGGGGTCAGCACTGAAGACCAGGTGTCAGGCAGATTAGGTTTACATCATGTCTCTGCTGGACAGTGGGACAGTGAATGAGATGATTGTCACAGAGTGAAGAGAAATTTAGCTTGATGATATGTTAGAACTAGATGTTATGACATCATCTGTGCTATTCACACACAAGTGTCTTTCTGATGTAATGAGGAAAAATCTCCTGCTAGGGAAATGGATTTAAGGATATAAGGGTCCCGATATTCAATATGAAAACCTGCCTGAGGGTTCTGTCTAAATCCTGGTTTCCCCCTGGGGCTGTATATTAAACAGGCCTGCAGCTCTGTTAAGAAGGAGCTATCTGTTTGTTGGACAGGCTCCAGCTTCTCTGACCTTGATGTTTGTTTTCCTTGTATCCCCAGACATAAACATGACTCTCGCATCCAGGCACACAGACAGACAGGAAGTTATCCTCTCTGATGTGTTTCTCTTACATCTTTCCTCCTTGGCGAACACCAGGGCAGATGGATTGGGTTTGAAAATGTGTGTGTGTGCATAAGCACAAAGTCGTGAACCCAAGGTGTGTGTGAATTTTTCAATGTGCATTTCTTAACCCTTCACCACACTTCTCTTCTCTCATACCTGTCAGACTGGTTCTCTCTCTTTCATTTCTTAAAGCAAAGCCCTTCTCCTTTTTCTTGACCGGGTAGTATTTTGTTATCAAACAAGAAACCAGACTCCCTCATGACAACCTTTTACTCCATAGTTCAAAGTGCCAAGATAACCATTCTCTGTTTATACCTTTATTGAGGCAATCCCTTCTCTGCCAGCGAGCGGCTGGGAGTGCTTTCCATGCTGGACATGCCCTGTTCTCCCCAGGCTCTGGTACTGCTGTGGTCTGCCAAGTTGCAAGGCCAGATTGCCTGTAATAGGCCTGCCATTTCCCTCTCATCATCTGTCAGCACTCTGGATCCAACTGCAGGGTCCAAAGAGGGCTACCACTCTCCAATTAAAAAGGTTAATTTGCCCTCTCCCGTCTCTTCCACCTCCCCCCCTTCTGCAGTTTGCTATGTCTTCATTAGCACTCATTTATTCTTCTGTGTTGCTTTTCCTTTTTCCTTTTGCTTTATTTCTTTGCACTCTTGTTTGCATTTTCTGAACACTGTTTTACACAGTAAAGGTGAGGGTTGAATGTCCATTAGCATATTTTTCTCTGAGCCAAAATGTTTATTAAATTAATCTCAGTGGTTTCAAATAGCTTTTTTTTTATATCATCTTCTGAGCAATTTAAGTTAAAATCACAGTTTCTTTGCTAGCTGCACATTATTTAATGTCACCTATTAAACTGATCAGTGTCAGCAGAGGAGGCTGAAGATTACAGGGTTCAACGTTTTACAAAATGCACTAACTTGCTTGCTGGGTCACAGTTATGTTAATGTCATACAAGTTACGGCTGCGTAGACAACTGACTTGATTAAACTAGGATGAGCCATGTGTCACATGAAACGCTTTTGTTGTAGATGTGGCTTTAGTTTAGCCTTGAAAGAAAACTATATTAGACATTAAAAAATCTTAGGAATTGTGTAAATGTGACAATGAAGAGGCAAACCTGCCTGTCCTGCTAGACTAGGAGAAAAGTCACAGATCTTTCCATTTGTCATACATTGTCATTTTCCTCACACAGTGGTGTCAGTCTCTTAAGCTTAAGCCGAAGCTGAGAGGATGAGCGGTGTGCAAGTGAGACCCGCTCCTGTGGGATATATAGCCACCAGCTTACGTTCGTCATCTGTGATCTGTCCCATTCAAACAGAGAGAGTGGAGAACTAGTCTGTTATAGCTGGCTGCCTCTCTGTCTCTGCTTGGTGCTTTGGCCTTTTCTTGTATCCTCTCAGTTCTCAGTTTCCCTTGGTTCTCCTCACTTGTGCCATCTTATCATCTGAGAGGAAGGGGGCAGTTGCATCTCCGCCTTCTCCTCTTCAAAATAGCCTTCTATTAAAGCCATCCTGCTTCTTATCTGAACAAAATGTATGTGGACGTATGTGGACATGTCGCTTAGTGAACCCAAAAACCCAGGAAGGAAGCTGCCCGTAACCGCTGGTACTGCTGCTTTCTGTCAGTTACCACTGCTGTCAAAGCTCCATCCTCGTGTCAGCCCAGCACAATGTTGTGGGGCCTTTTGTATTTACTTTTGGGTATCTGGGTTTTAGAAGCAGGATGTTGAATAGGCAGTTGAGATATAGCGCTTGTTTTTAAAAGGATAATGGTGGGCATTTCTACTTTTTGGCTCATTTTCTTTTAGAGCTTGTTTAATTATGGTCTAGATTTGGGTCATTTTAGGATAAAGATATTGGTGATCAACAAGAAAAGCAAACAAAGCAAACAAAAAGAGTGCAGAAATGAATTTTGCGTTTATTGAGGCTCTTGGATATATTTTAAAATGAAACGAGAATTGGATTTGGAGCAGCGTACTGTGTGTGACGTTAACATAAAACATAGGGTCTGTTGTACAATTATATTACCATAATAAATCAGTTGTAGCAGCTGCATCGTCATCTGCTGTTAAGTGTAGTGGCATACTAAATGAAATTGGGGGTCACTGTTAGTAGTTTTAGTGATTAACATAAGCTAATGACTCAGAGGGATGAACAGGAGGTGGAGATAAAGGGGGTAGAGAAGGAGGGAATAAGGGGGACGTTGTGTGGTTTGCTCACCCGCCATTAAGGGCCTGCTCCTGGACTCGGAGAGCAGGCTAGTTTCCCGTGCACCAGCCGCACAGACGAGCCCTCTTTGGTTACACAAAATGTCTGCCTGAACGGCCAGTGAGAGAGATATTATTAGCATTATTTTGCCTTAGTTATCTGAGAGCATGGTGCTTTTAGGCCCCCTTGTTTGAGTGGCTGACAGACACTTGAGTTTCTGCAGCAGATTAAATGAAATTTTAGCAGCTTTTTCTTGGGGCCAGGCCATAAAACCGCACAAAGGAAGCAGCTGCCACTAATGTAATCTAGAATGGGGTGCCGCAGTGTAAAGCTGTCCACCACTCTTTTGTTTTTCCCTTCTTCTCGTGTACACAGCCTTTTACACCATTCTTGACACCCTTCAACAACACCCCTTCCTCTTCAGATAATATCCTTGTTCTTTCACTGCTCTTAATTCCTTTTTTTCATCAGCTACCCCTCTGTGTACTGCAAAGGTGGATGAAACTGGGCAAAAGCAATAAAGGCCATTTGGTTTAGGAACAAATATATCTTTTTATGTCTTTATATACCTATGCAGCAGTGTCAAAGGTATATCAGAGGTTTTCTCAAGTATTCTGAAGCATTTTCCCCTGCTGATTTTCTGCTGGACATATATGGAATGAGCATATAGGATCTTTACAATTTGACCTTGTGCAAACCCACAGATCTTTTCTCGGAATGCAACACAAGCGGTCCGCTGGGGTCATTGCCCTCATGACCTCTGCATCAGTCAAAGGTTGTCAGCCTCTCTCAAAACAACTGGGTGGGTCTTGAGAACCTGAGTTCATGTTGTCGCCAAGTGCAGTTACATTGCTATCAGGGCTGTCACTGTATAAGTGATACAAAAGAGAGAAAAAGACACTGCAGAAGTGCTCCTCATAATGAAAGCTTTTTCTTAATTACCTCCTGTTATTATTTGGAGTTAACATTTGCATCGGCACAGCAAAAAATTCAGCATGTTGACACGCTTTATATTACACTCCACTGTTGCTTTGTGTAAATGAAGTTTTATAGTCTGTTAGAGAAGCAATGGCACAAACATCTGGTCCATAAATCTCAGGTGGTGCTGCAGAGTGCAGCAGGAGAAACCAGCTCTACTCATCCCCTGATCAGCCATTAATCCAAATTTTGGCACTTCTACACTGACTTATTTATATATATGGTTTAACCAACCTTACATAAGCTTTGCAGGATTGGAAGTCGTACACTGGAATGTTCTACTGTACAATTTAATGCTTTTGAAAATAAGCAGGGCTACAGTTTAACCCATTGCTTTGGCAGAGCTCTGACACCTTTGTGTACTACACAATATGTTCTAGTGAATGTGTGTGTTTCGCTTCATGGGTTGTGTGTGTGTGTTTAAGTATGTCTTGCCGCTGCCTGTTGTGGAATGTCTCATCTCTTATACCCTTTCTGTGCAGAAGAGATGTCTTATAAGTGGACTCTGCCTGCCATTCAACCAGCCAGTCAGTCAGTACATGCATGTGTCCTGTTCTGCAGCTGTCTATGAATAAATCCTTCTGTCACCAGAGGCGCACAGGCTTTCTTCACATATCCTGTTCATCAACTCTTTCTGAGGTCTATAAGCTCATTCTGTACTTTCTCTTTAAATGAAAGACATTCATTAACTCTGTGTTGAGGTATGGAAGGCATTTATTTTTGCTTTGTTGCTGATTCTTTGAAGTTAGCTTATTCACACGATAAGTTACTACTAGAGTCCTCCTTCTGTGTTAAGCCTTGATCTCACTGTCTCTTATTAGTTCAGCCTGTCTTATTATTTTTCTTTGCTTACAGCTTTTTACATACAGTCCTCTTAAAAACAGGAGAATCAGTTGTGGTGTAGCACATATGCACACATGCAAACTTACACACCACACATGTTTACTTAAACCTGGTGACCCAATAGAAGTAGCTCTTGCTTTTTTACCACCCTGCTTTTCTGCTTCTCTGCTCCGCCCTCCCTCCTTTGCTCCTCAGGACAGGTCGCTATTGCCCTCCTTATGAGCATAGTGATCTATAGGAACCCTAGACCCAGACAGATTTTTGGCATGGCTGTGCACGTTGTATTCCAGCACCATTTCATATCTTAGGGCTAGCCTTGTTAAAAGCTTGATTTATGCTTTACAGCTGGGCACAAAGGAACCTACTGGTTGGCCACCTTAATTAATATCACACTCACAAATGCTTGGACATGTGTGTGTTATTGACACACCTCTAGGGAGAATAAGCGGAAGGGTCCACATTCTGTAATTTTAACAGGCCAGTGATGATGTAGGTGCACATGATGCTGAAACTAAATGTTAAATAATGAATTACAATGGCAAGTTAAACAAAACACTGATATAAATACATATTTTTTTTTCTTTGGGAAGATAGAGAAATAGGTGTTTTTAAGCAGCTTGATTTCCTGTTGTCGGCCATTTTAACCACCTCCCTTGCATTGCTATAGTGGCTGATCAGACCACATGTCTTCAATTAGTAGGCAGGAATCTGGTACGGTGAGCCTCAGAGATGAAGAATTGTGTGGAGCGTGGCCTGCCATCGCCAAGCATATGGCCCATCCATCTTATGGACTGTTATTGATGGTAAATGTTACATCTAGGTATTAACAGGCTGCCTTCACCCCATTCTAACCCTACAGTCTTTTCTCTGGCATGTGCAATACAGTCTTGTGCCACTGGGAAAGAAAATTTTGCCGTGTAATCTACAATCCAACCTTGACACATTTGATTTAGCATTAGTTTAAGGGCATTTGTCCAAAATAGAATATCAGAAAGCTGTGGCCCTGATTGGTATCAAGCATGTAGCATAGTGGTAGTGACATTAGAGCTAACAACATTCAAAGGAGCAGTGATGAAAACATTTGTAGGTCACTTTACATCTGAGCATTTCCTCACTCTGCCATGTCTCTCCCTTCTTCTGGCAGAATGTCTTGAAGGGGCTGAATTAGGGCTGAACAGGAGGACATTTTGCAATTTTAATCAGGATTTGGAAAGCGTCTGGTTTGAGAAGTGGCCCAGCACTTTTTTCTCCTCTATGAATTAATAATAGAACAGGGAAAAGAGGGATGGATGAATGGATGGTGGTGGTTTGGGGGATTGAGATCTCGCTGTTAGCATCTATGTCCTTATTACAGGATCAGAGATCTTCATGTTAGTGTATTTAAGTGGGTGAAATGACTATGTATTACAATGACATTTAAAAAAATACGGTGAATTGATCATGATTTCAGCCAAAATCCAGATTTCAGTTCTGAGGTCAGCTCTGGTACAAGTAGAATCCTCTCTATTTCCTGCTTCTCCATGTCTAAAGAAAATTGATTTGCTAGCTACATCTGACCCTGAGATACCCCTCAATCCAAAAAGTCCAGCCATTGATGCTTCCTTAACCACTCGACCACCGTATGCACAGTCACACACACCAGATGGGACGCGTGTTAAACCCTCAGCCTCCACAGCTCGGGGCCACGGGCCACTCCAACACACTGGCCCTCTTGTTTTAAAGTGCCATGTCCTTCCACAATGCCTTGAGGCTTGTATGCATAACGAGCTGCTATGGTTGGCCTGAGCTCACATGCCCTGGTCCTCTCACCCTGAGGTGGTAGGACAGGGTGAAAAATAACTGCAAGTTTAAAACGGCCCTTGTTCATTGGTATCTAAATGATGGCCCATGCTTGAGACCTTCTGGGGCTACTGCGAGCGTGTTCAGGAACAAACAACTGAGGTCAACATTTGCAGTGACTGTGTTTCCATAACAGTTCTCTACTTCTGCTTGAAAAATTTTGTATTTTACCTAAGTGCATCTGAAACAGCACCGCTCCCCCCTTAGTTTTGTCCCACAGCAGTTTAGTTAATGATGAGGATCACTCCCCATTTTTCCCCTTTAATTTTTTGTTTTGTCTGCTCAACGTGTCTCATTTTCTCAAGAAATGTTTACAGTACAGGAGGACCCCTGGCACAAGGTAGGAGGAAAAAAAGGCCTGTACACTGTGGCCTGATGGATGGATTTTGTGGTCTGCCTGCCACTAAATGAGTGGGTGGAGATGATGAGAGGCGTATTGTAGCACAGGTGTTTTATGGCTACAGGTAGCGTCTCTTCAAGCTTAAGAAAATATAGATTTTTGCAAGTGCACTACAGCATTTGTGTTATAGGCCAAAGACAGAGCCTTTTAGACTTTGAAGGAAAAAAATGGGAGGGAGAAACCATGTTTATATGTGTGTGTGCCTCTGTGATTGCGAAAGACAGACCCACTTTAACCTCTCTCAGTGCTGTCATCAGAGCGTGTTAAGTGTGATGGAAGGAGGAGTAACGAAGGAGCATGCAGGCTGCATGAGGGACGGAGAGGAAGAGGGAGAGAGGGAATTACTCTATTTGCGGGACACTGAAATGTTTACTCACTTCAGACAGACAATACTTGTGTGTGTGTGTGTGTGTGTGTAATAACACCGTGACTGCAGGTTTGTGCCCGTAGATCAGACAAGGCCTCTAACCCTCCCTGCCCCACAGTTCCTCTTCAACTTTTTTTTCAAATGCTGAATGCTTTAAACATATTGAGTCAGTTTATAAACTGTATATTTGTGTAAGTCCATCTACAGTGCAGTGTAGTATTTTTTAACCACCTTCTTGTTTACTTATGGTAATGGCACCCTATTTTTCATCTTTTTTTTGTTTTGTTTTCTGAGGGTCTTTTACAACTGATACGACTGATTTATTGACTGAATGAGACTATTTCCTAGGGAGGAAGAACCTCTTGTTCTTTATACATTAGAGGATAAGGAAATCATTCTTGCTTAAGATGTTGAATTTGTACTTACTGCAGTCTTGCTGATGCTATGGACCTGCCAGAGGGCAGAAATACAATAAGTTATTTTGGGGAATAAATGAACTGCATTGAACACAATCTGATTTTGCTTTTTGATAGTCTGTAAATGTAAATTAATTGTAGGAATAAATGCATGAAATAGTGGAGAGTGAATAAAATAAGACTACTGTTCAGCAGTTCACGTTGTTTTATGCTTTTCATTTAAGTGTTGGTGATATAAATATAACACACACAGTATATTGGTATTACAAAGGGGATGCAAACAGGATGAACTTTTTGTTTACTTTAAAAGTGCATTTGTTTTTATGTACATAGGTGGTGATTCAATTGTATATAGCGTAGTGTATATAAGTGTCTTGCAATATTTAGTCTTGCCAACTTTTCTCCACATTTGTGAGCTTTGGTTTGTGATTCTTGTTCCTTGCTCTTGAAGTTTGCTTTGACAGATGTTAAGATTTTTTTAGACTTCTGTAGTTGCCAAAAAAAAACATTTTAATAGCTACTTAAACCACTGACATGTTGGCTTTTCAGGATTTCTGTTAGTGCCTCACGTTTCTGTGATTATTCGGGGTCAAGCTGTCGACTGTTAGAGTTTTTTTTGTAAGCTTTGTGGCAATGTGACTGTAATGTATTGATTTCAAATCTTCATAGTCTGTTTCCATGTGGCTTTGTGTTGTGTTTGTGCTGCTCTGTCCATCTTCATGCATGTCTGTAAAGCCTGAAGAGGGGGAAGCGAGGAGGTCAAATACAGAGCCTTGTATGCTCCGGTGAAGCCGAAACGCATCCTGGCAAACGGTATGCAGGCTCATAATGCGCTCCACTCGTCCAATAGCCAGAGACGAAACAGTTTTGACAGTGTCGAATGCCCTGCCCCGGGGGCCTTATCATCCTCTGCTGCTTTGCCTGCCTCCTTCCCCTGTTTCTCTTCTCCCGATGCTATCTATCTGGAGATTTATGCAGAAATGTGCAGCTAGTCGACCTCCCTGGTCCCCCTCCATCCTTTCTACAGGGACGCCAGCCTGTCATAAGCTGAGCTATGCAGAGATAGTGAAGCTCAAGCTGCTGGCCTCATGTCTTACGGAGGCTATCTTGTCTGTGCACTTCAAACAGGGATGTTGCTTGAAAGACAGTGGATGCTTTCATGTGAATGCTGCAGCCTGTACTTTGAAAGTAAAAATGAAAAGTCTATGCATTCGGTGTTATTGTATTGTATTTAGTTTTATTCTGTTCTATTTTTCATTAGCCTATTTAACTATTTTCTCCTCCCCCTAAGCTTTGGTTTATTGAGACATGTCTTGTCTTTGACAGAACACTTTTCACTTTTCCCCTCTGAAGTGCTCAGAGACTCCTCGCCCATCTGGGATATTGCCCGAGTCCAAAAATACTCCTGCTTGATTAAGTCTTCTTATGTACCTGGATATGTGTGCTTAAACTGACACTTGGCAGTTTGCAGTTCCTTTGATTCCACTTCTTTATTTAATAGCTTCTTCACTGAGTGTTGGCTTTTGTTGACGGCGGTTTGATCCTGTGAAGCGGATCCCAACTCAATAAATAATCTCTGCGGATGCTTACATAAGCGATGGCCCATTTAATTAGACTGGTTAAGCTTAGAAGCCTAGAGGTCTTTTCTCTGTACCATTAGCCCTAGGATGGGAAACAACTGTGTGCGGCCTCCCACCGTCACTGGTAAGCAGAGAGCAAATAATGATCTGCATCAGAGACACGGCTGGCCTGGCCTATTATAAGGTCTACTGGACCAAGCCGCACCCAAGCACGAAGCTGTCCAGCTGGGCTTAGACGGAATGAATGAATGGATGGATAGAGAGACGGATGGATGGATGGATGGGTGGGTGGATGGTCAGTTCAAACACAGTTCAACCAAGAAAACATCAAAGGAAGTGAGGTTACACAGAGAAATGGGCAGCGTAGAGCCATGCTAATTTTAAAATGATTGTGTGTATTACATACAAATGTCTTCACACACAGACACACACACAGACACATGAATGTATGGACACAGTCACATGGTCATGCCCACTAACAATGAGCATGCCTAGCCATTAAAGAATCACCCAGATGTGTGCAACATCATATGAAAAACATGCTGACTTTCCTGGCACGCACACACACATTTGTCTATTGTGTATGGCGAACACATTCACTGGCCTCTGTGTGGGTGCCATCTGTCCATAATGGCTTTTTAGTGGCTCGGAGAGACGCCACAGTTCCACAGTTGCTCTTATCAACTTTCAGGAGAAAGAGAAGGGAAAAGGAAAGGTAAGAAGTGTGAAAGTCTGATTTTAGACAAAGCCACAGCCAGCAGATTACTTTATACTGGGCACAGGTCCTCAAAGACCACCATGCATCTTTATCTGGAGATCTGCAACCCCCCCCTCCTCCCCTCTAACCCCTCCCCCTTACTGGTCCATGCCAGCTTGCCGTTTCCTCTCCCGGTCTACCTCTTTCTTATCCCATCTATTGCTCTCCTAGCTGTCCATTCTCCCTCTTTTCTCTCTGCCTCCCTCCTTTCTGTGTCACCCTTTTTTTCTTTCTCTCAATGTGTGATGTTTAGTGGTCAGCTTTTCCCAACAGTGTAATGTGTGACTTCAACACCAGCAAGCGTTGCAGATCCCAGTCCACATCAGACTTGTAAAAAGACTGGGATTTAGGCCTGTTCTATTCCCTGACTGGCTCTCTGTTTAGAAAACCGTATTTCCTGCATCCGGCTTTGTCTCAGGAACAAGTGTTGGTCAAACAAGCCTTTTGTCTGTGGCCAGTGGCTCGGCGTACCACAACGAGCCTGGCCCAGGACAAAGAAGTGAGTGTATGAGCCTGGGTATGTGTAGCTGTGGCAGAGAAACACAAAAAGAGAGAGAGACAGCCAACTGCTCTATCAGGTACGAAAGTACGAAAGGATGCAGTTTTTAGACATCTGTCTCCTAAATATAAATAGATCTGCTGTTACTCCCATAAAGCCAATCATACTTTACAAATACAAATAATTACAGTTCATATGTAATCATTTTTTCTCACCAGGACAGCTGAAAGTTGTGTAGACGAAAGTAAATTCAGAAAATGCACGACCCAGAAGAAGAGCTCTAATGGGAGCATCCACTACTTCCCCACCTTCTTTCTCAGCGTGTCCTCTACTGCTTCACCCTTCACCCCTGTCCAATCCCTGACTGTGAATACCCTAATGACATAAACAGAGTAGTAATCACATTAACGCCAGTTACGGCTGAAGCGCTCTTAGGAGGCACTGTATTGACAACTCTCTGTCTTCCCAAGGCTCTCTCTCCAACACCTATAAACACTTATGAATATTGGCAAAGACCTGCTATTAGCATAATCACTTTTTAGGTGTGAGTCTGAGTGCTCCTGAGCCCAGGCGACTGATAACTTTGGGAAATTGCGGTGACATGCTGTGTCCCCTCATGTCTCCTGTCTGTGTGCCTTCCTCTTCCTCTTTCTTTTGGAAGGCCTGCAAGCTAATCCTATTAGCTTGTTCCTCCATTAGCTAAATGACCAATATCAGTGAGAGCTGCGTGGTCACAACAGGATGGCCTGAGCCCACCGTCAGGGTTGGTCAAGGACACAATAAACAAAAAAAATGGAGGTCAAGCCAAGTCTGTTAACATTTGGATGAATGTCTAGAAAGTTGGAGTGAGCATGCAGATGGATGAAGGGAGGAAGACACATTTGATGATTTTTTTCCTTAACGCATCATTAACCTGCCAACACATTGGGTCATGCTCATGGTTGTTTTGGCGTCGGTTGGTTTGTTTGTTTGCATTTGGGCTGATAGGAGAAAGGGACAAAGGGGTGGCGTGGTGCTCTGTGTGCATGTGTGTGGTGATTGAGAGGCTGAATGTGTGTAGGACTAGGTTTGGGGGTTGGGTCACTAACAAAAGAGCAATCTGCATTAGCTGTGTACATGATGTACATGATGCCCCAGCCTCTTAGACTGCTTATGTGTATTGCTTTGTCTGGGAATACTGGTGTCTGGGATGCCAATGTGAATATGGTGTCAGCAGCTACCTACCACATATCTACAGTTTAAGGCGCCATAATTTCCCTTCTGCCCTTGCTTCAGTTGGCCTTGTGCTTTTTGCATGAGCCCGGGATCATATTCTCTGCTTGATATTGGCGCAGTATGTTAGTTACACACCATAATAGTCTCCATCTGCTTTGTATTGCGATGCGCTGAACCGGCTTTGAAGGAGTTGTTAACTCCCCTTTTCTCTTTTGTTCACTACGTCTCTTATCTGTGCTCTGCCCCAGCACTTTATGTTTCTTTTTTCTGATCATCGTTCTCTTACTTTCTTACTCCCATCCTATCTCCTGTCCTCTTTCACTTCTATTCTATTCTTCTATATTCTTTCTGTCTTTCCCTCTTTCAGCCCCTTCCATGAAATGGCAGCTAAGGGGTTGTCAGTGTGGTTTCTCCTCTCTGCTGATCCTATTTCAAAGGGACCTGCAGACCCAGCATTAGCCCCAGCTCTCCTGCTCTCCAGCCTAACTCACCGCAGACTTAGTGGAAGGAGAGAAACAGAGAGAGAGAGAAAGAGAGAGAGAGAGATGGAGCTCTTCTTTATTCCATTAGAGGACAGAGTCATTTATAAGATCATCCTTCCTCCCTTGCAGTCTCTGCTGTTCTATCCTGGAAAAAAAAAACACTCTTGAAGGCCATCAAACGCCTTGTCAGAATGTCTTTTCTCCTTTTGAATAACTGTCCTTTCATCCTTTTGAGGACAGCTATTAAGGACAATAGTAGGCTTATTTAGATATCCTTTCGCTATTGTGGTGAATCTGGGCATGCATTGGTCTGGCTTGTTGATGCCCATCAATGTGTCCACTGCCTGGGTGAGAATAACAATTATCATTGCTAGTGGCATGAGCACATTTTGTCCAATGCCCGTAGATGGGCTTGTGATTGCATAGTACAAGACATGCTGCTTTTGATACCTAAGAAAATGAATTGACTACTGCCTTTGAAGTGCTGTGTTGTGGCTTTTGTGTCCTTCAGAAATGTGGTGAGCTGTCATTAAGAATGTCCCCTTCACGCCACACTTCTCCCTCCTTCGCTACTTTCCTTTTCCCCTGCCTTCTTACTTCACTCCCATGATCTCTCATGGGGGTTTTTCTTTCGTCTGACGGAAATGGCTGTGTCTCAGAGGAGAAGACAACATTCGAGCCAGCCCCCTATCTCCCTCTCTTGTCCTTCACAACAACAACAAAAAAAATATTTTGCTTTCTTGCATACACACTCACACGTATTTTACATATTAGGAGAGACTTGAGGAAATGTGAATAAAGGTGAACAGGAGAGGCCAGGTTATTGCAGCCATTTTACGAGTGATATGTGGTTTTCTTTTTAAAGCCATAAAAACACACATAATCGGCAAACATACATATAGTCGAAGCCAATGTAATGGGTGCATTTTATTTGTGCTTATGAGAGAGGGAGCGAAAACTTGTATGGGCAAATGGCTTTTTTATGATGGAAAAATTCCATAGTGGGTCAAAGCCCCTTGCAGGTGGCAGCAATTAACTGTAATTTTTGCAGATTGTAATGATCCATAATTTACCAGTATACCCCCCCTTCAACTCTTTTCAGTCAAGAGAAAAAGGTTTGCGTGGAGGTTTGATTGGGTGCACATTTTATGCTGCGTTCTGGTCTTTAAGTGAGATTGTTCAGAGGGGGCCACAGTGGCCGTGGACACATGAGACAGAAAGAACCGCAAAACACCAATCTGTTCCATGTATTGCTCATCTACAGCATCCCTCATTTCTCTCAGCAACCGTCTTCTCTTTCTGCCCCCTCTTCACCCCTTTGTCTCTCAGCCACAGCAGGCTTAAAACATGCAAGACTGTCCATCCACCATCTTAGGAATTGCTCATAGTTGCAGTCATACACACTCGGACTATCTTCCTCCCGCTCTCCCTTGTTCTCTCTCTCTCTCTCTCCAGCACAGTATGGCCATGGTTTTGAGTTCGGTGTCTGCAAATGACTTCAGAAAAATGCCCTCCAGTGAAAAAAGAAAAAAGGAGAAGAAAGGATAAGAAAGGCAAAAGATGAAAGAGGGAGCACATTTGCAAGTGGCGGATGCTTCTTATTTTGCATATCTCTCACTTCTGCTTTCCCCTTCTTCTCCTTTTCTATTCACCTGAGAGGATTTAAATAAGTCCATAAAGCATGAAATATCAGAAATAGAAAAGTAATGCATGAAATGCATTTTCATAGGAGCCTCCCCACCCACACACAAACATTTTCTCTTTTTCTTCTTTTTGCTGTGAATGTGTGTTTTTTGTGATAAACGCTGGTACAATTTATTAACATGTGACCTCTTATTTGTATTCAGTGTTAATATGCAGCATCAGATACATGTCCCACTTTAGCCTTGCTAATTCTGTAAACAAGGCATTGGAGGAGAGATGAGTGTGTTTAATGAGATTAGGCGTGCATTGTCAGGCAAATCTCAGGTCAGTGTGCAAGTGCTATTGAAAGTCAATTATTGTTTGAAATATTCCTGTGCCTTCTCAACTGTGTAAATTGTGTATTTGCTGCCTGAGAAATTCCTTATTATTGTTTTATTTATTTTGTCAAGCGCACACCTACTGGAAGTCAGTGCTGCTTTGATAAAATTAAAAAAATGCATATTTAATCTTTCACATTTGCTGTACATAATTTTAAATATGTATTGAACAGTGTGTTAACAATCAGTCATGCCTTTAATCACAAAAGTAAAAAGAGAGCTATATTTCTGTTTTTGATCTGTTTTCAAATCTATTATTTTAAAGCTTTGATAAAATCACAGTGATTTGGGCAAGAAATAATAAATGATTTATTTTATTTTAAAACCCAGTGTGTCTTATATCATTTCAGTTGGTTGATTATGTTCTTTTCTGCTTGTGTGTCCCTTTTTTTGTCAGATAAAGATGAACCCAGCAGTTACACCTGCACCACCTGCAAGCAGCCCTTCACCAGTGCCTGGTTCCTGCTTCAGCATGCCCAGAACACCCATGGTTTCCGCATCTATCTGGAGAGTGAGCCTGGCAGCCCCCTCACTCCACGCGTGGCCGCAGCTCCTGGGATGGGGGGTGACTGTGCTTCCTCCCAGCCTCCCCTCCATGCTGTCCACTTAGCTGATGGCAGTCCTTATAGCCTTCTGAGGATGCCAGGCTCTGGGTCTGGCCGTGATTCAGCATCCACACCACGGGAAGGTCGTTATCCCCGAACCCCACCACTTTTCAGCCCACCACCCCGACACCACCTCAGCCCAGATGATCTGGCCCTGGCAACCCACCATCCCAGCGCCTTTGACAGAGTGATGAGGCTCAACTCAGTACCACTAGAACCTCCTCAGAGCATGGACTTCTCTAGACGTCTACGTGAGCTGGCCGGGAATGCCACCGGAGCTTCCCCACCTCTCTCTCCCAACAGACCCAACCCTATGCAACGGCTGCTACAGCCTTTCCAGCCAGGTTCTAAACCTCCATTTTCTGCTACACCTCCCCTCTCCACCTCTCAGTCACCTTCTGGCTCACGCTCCACCCCCAATACCATATCCAATGCAGTCCAGCCAGGCACACCTCTCAAGGCAAAGTCTTGCGAGTTCTGCGGGAAGACCTTCAAGTTCCAGAGCAACCTAATTGTTCATCGGCGTAGCCATACAGGGGAAAAGCCATTCAAGTGTCACCTCTGTAACCATGCCTGCACCCAGGCCAGCAAACTAAAACGACACATGAAGACACACTGTCAGAACAAATCTTTGGTGCTTAATACCAAGTCAGACGACGGCCTCTCTACTGCTAGCTCCCCTGAACCTGGTACCAGTGAGCTGATGGGCAGCGCCACAGATGCCCTTAAATCAGTGGTGGCCAAGTTCAAGAGTGAGAACAATGGCCTGATGCCTGAAAATGGAGAAGAGGAGGAGGAAGATGATGAGGAGGACGAGGAAGAAGAAGATGAAGAGGAGGAAGAGGAGGAAGAAGAAGAGGGAGAGGAGGAGGAAATGGACAGCAAGCCTGGGGTTGAAGAGGATGGAAGGAATGACTATCGTTTCAGCCTGCGGCTAGAAGGGGCCCGTCACCACCAGAACAGTGAAGCCCTGCACCCACGGCGTCGGAGCTCATCCCGAGATCCCGGTGACGAGGACTCGGCCATGGAGTCAGACCGAGCGGATGATGGAACCACTACTACCATGAATGGGCTGGGGCCTTTATCCACTGACAGCCTCTCCAGGAAGCTGCTAGGTGGAGGAATGAGCCCTGGCTCTCTCAGCCCCCTGTCCAAGCGCATCAAGGTGGAGAAGGACCTCGATCCCCCCACACCTACCATCCCAAACACAGAGAACGTGTACTCCCAGTGGCTAGCTGGCTATGCTGCCTCACGACAATTCAAGGACCCCTTCATCACCTTTACAGGTGGGGACTCCAGACAATCTCCCTTTGCCTCCTCATCTGAGCACTCATCAGAGAATGGCAGCTTGCGCTACTCCACACCACCTGGTGAGCTGGATGGAGAAAGGGCTGCTTCAGGACGCAGCGGCACCGGCAGTGGGGCAAGCACTCCCCACGGCGGGAGTGGAAACGGCAGGCCGAACTCTAAGGATGGCCGCCGCAGTGACACTTGTGAGTTTTGTGGCAAGGTGTTCAAGAACTGCAGCAACTTGACAGTGCACCGACGCAGTCACACTGGAGAGCGGCCATACAAGTGTGAGCTCTGCAGCTATGCGTGTGCCCAGAGCTCAAAGCTCACCCGCCACATGAAGACCCACGGACAGATGGGCAAGGACGTGTACAAATGTGAAATCTGCCACATGCCTTTCAGTGTATACAGCACTCTGGAGAAACACATGAAGAAGTGGCACAGCGATCGCACTCTGGCTAATGACATTAAGACTGAGTAAGCAAAGAGCAGCATGCTGGCAGCTCTCTCTCAGCTCCCCTGGCTAAAAAGCGACCCTGGTGAACTAGCCGATAAGTGAGGGGAAAGGACAACAGGGTTAAACACCAATACACAGTACAGCCCTGTTATGATCCCGGACTGGAAAAAGCTGAATGCATGATCCATCATTGGGGCAATACTATTGCATCAAACGCAAAACTTTTTGAGCCTTTCTATTGTGCAATAATTTACACGTTTTGTATTTTTTGTAACTGGACAGCATGCTCAGTGTGTTTTGGCTACGTAGAGAGAAAATTGTCCTCAGCTGGTGGTGTTGCTGTTGATACTTTTGACTTCTTCAACCTAAAAAAGTTAGCTATGAGAACCCATGCTGCATACAGTGCATACTGTTTTACATATCATGTACAGTTTTGTGTTCAAACTTAGTGAACCGTGTCATATTATCAAAGCATCACAGCAAGCAGGGTCACGCTTAAAACTGATCTTTGTGAGAGATTTTCCATGCAAGATTGAGATAAGAGATATATATATATATATAAATTGGGCTGCATATGAAATGCTAGACAGTAGCGCCATAAAATGTTTCTTTTACAAACAGCAATGAAATTAACAATATGGTGTGAAATTGCAACAAAGAGTGCCTTGGATATTTTACCTGCATTAGTTCATCCTCCTTTTTGCTATAAGCTCAGAGTTTCAGCTGTAGAAGATTGCAGGAAGTTGTTGCGCACATATGGAATAAGCAGGTCCTTGCATCAAGCACCTGTACGACCCTGTCGTTTTGTGACTTAGCAGAGCATAAGGAACCAGCTGAAACAAAAACAAACAAACAAACAAAAAAAGAAGTATGTGTATCTCATCATTTATCTTCTGTTTACTGGCATGTTACATGCTAAAAGGAGCTAGGGTTTTGGCGCATTTTGGATTAGGTGTTTATGTTTTCTGGTACATGTGTACCATACTGAGGAGGGTACTCCAACGAGTCACCTAACCAGCGTAAAGCTCTTAATTTTCCAGAGTGTTTATTTTCTTTGAAAATTGAAAGTTTGCTGTTTCTTTTTTAAGTAGCACAGAATTATGTTTCTTCAGTGTCAGCCAGGCAGTGTAGTCCGCAGCCATTTGAAGACCACACAGTGGGTTTTAGTTGTTCTAAGCCAGACAGATTTTGGGTGAGGGTTGGGTGGGTGTAGAAGGGTAATGGTGGGTGGAGGGTCAGGGTAAAGGGTGGGGAGTTTGTTGACCAGGTGTCTCTACAATTCAAATGTCCTCATAGCGCTTATTATCTCCACTGCATTAGATGCTAGGACCCCTTATGTAATCTGAAAACTTTTTTTTAATTAACTCACATTGGAAGTGATTAAAATTGAAATGTCCACAGCAAAAGTCAAGAATCTGAATTAAGCAAAAGCATTTGTTGCCCCGTTTACACGTTTCTAAGAAAAGAATTGAAAGATTTTTTTTCTTTTGGGTTAGGATGCTCTAGGCCTCATTCTGCTGGTTGTATTTTTTATCTCCATCCCCTGTCATTGTTATTAATATAGCACTTGTCACTCTGCCTTGGATTCTGTATCTGTCTCTCTAATCGGAGATACAGTCGGTTGAGTATAAAATGAGGACCGGATTTCAATCTGGGACTACCTACGTGCACTGTTCAATTTTCCCAGTTTACACTCGGACGCTCAAGGGAAAACTTGCTCTTATGCTGACAAATTAGTGTGGTATCATTGCTTTGCATTAAAAAAAAGACAAAAAAAAGATTGAACTAGAAACTGTTGCCAGCCATGTCTCCTCCTGAGAACTGAACATCAGTTTGGCTTTTGGGGGTATCGAAGCAGGAACCGCCATAGAAACATCCTGCTTCTTACCAACTATAGAAAATGTACTGCTCATTACGGAAAGAAGTTTTACAAATTTGATTAAAAAGATAAGAAAAATGTGTTGTCAGTTTTTAAAAGTAACATTTCAATATGTTTAGGGGTGAACCTTATTTAAATTTTGTTCAAATTTTTATTTAGCAATGTTTTGTTTTTCTCCTTCGGGTCTTGGTGACATCCGAGACTTGATCACTATGTAATGAATCGTAATGAACATGTCTCTCATCTTTTTTGCCTTTATTATACACAAGTCTTCAGGTTGAACAAAAATTTGCATTGGGGAGAGATTTATGATATATAAATATATAGAGAGAACTTAAAACACATAGGAAAATGCACACTCATGTAAGTTCCTATGTTCAAAACACATTTATGGTCTACTTTTTTTCTGTATTTAGAATGGTATTTGAAATTAATGTTCACTTAGTGTAGGCACTTATAGTATTTATGTTGGAGCCTGTATTTTTAACTGTTTTTCCTGTACTCTTTAAAGGTTTCAATGTACCCTTTTTTCTGTAGTGAAAAAAAAATCCCAACAAGCTGCCACCGTATATTTTCTTAATTTGGCAGGATAATATAGTGTGAATAATTTGTATGCTTGAAAATAAGTATGTTTTTGAAAAATAAAAGGTTGTGGTGTTCCCCAAGGGTGAGAGGTCATATAATGGCCTTTTCAGGCAGTCCCGCTGGAGTGACCACAATGAGGTAAAAACAGGTGGTTGTACATATCTTTTTAGTTTGTTTTATATATTTTTTTTCTCTCCTGCCATTTTATATGCAGTAATACAAGCTATTGTTGGGTTTTCTCGGTAGCCAACTTTTTACTGTTCTTGAACATGTACCACCTGATAACATTCCAGTCATTTTTGAAAAAGACCTTTTGTCATTTACAATCAATCCAACATCAATCTGAAAAGCTCTTTTCTTTGCTACAGTTTTCTTTTTCCTCATTATTTTGAATTTAGTTTTTTCATTGCCAAAAGAGTCATGGTGCTTTATAATTTAAATATGGTACATCTCATATGCAAGGCATATTCTAAATATAACTGAAATCATAGAAAGAAAAAAAGTTTGGTACATGTTATCATTGCTGATGGCATTGAGGTACATTTAGGTTTTCATCCTGTGTTCTGTATTTACTGTCAAGCTATTTGTTCTGAAGTGAACTTGAAGTCGACCTATGGCATATTGGTCGACATTATTTATTATGACTACACACACACATGCTCTGTTCAGAACAGAGTCACTGCAAAAACAAATCTGTTCATTCTTCTCCCTCCTGATGGTTTCATTTCTCAGTTTAATGACCAAAGGTCATTGACCAACGTTAATGAGTTCTCGCTCAAATTACAGATGTTTTTGTTGTTTTATTTTACAGTTATGGAGATGCCACTCTATGTTCAGCTGTTGTCTGCATTATTCTCTTCACTCAGCCATTTTGTCTTGGAAAAAAAATAAAAAGTATTACATACATATCTGAATCTGGTGCTTCCTTTCATTCTCATTTGCATAGTTTAATTAAATGTACGACAGAAAGAGCCACTGGAACGCTCACATATAAACACACAGGCAAGCTAATATGTCCTATCTTGTTCTTAAGTGCACTGTGAGCATATTTGTTTGGATGTATGGCGCCCAGGTGTGTTTGCACGGCTCAGCTTGAGACACCCATCATGGGGGTGGAAGTTCACCACCATATCTTTGGTCTGTGGCCTTGTCAGGTCAGCACAGCGTCTGTGTTATATCTCCAGCAACCCTCCCATCTCCTCCTGTCTGTCTCCATGTCCTGACTCCCATCTCTTTTTTCCCTATCACCTCATTCCCTTAGCCTTTTCTCTGTCTCTGTGTGTCTTATTCCCCTGTATGTGTTTTGTCTCTTTTTACAGCTTTACCTTTACATATCCATGTCCCTCTCTTTTCTCCCCCTCCCCTCTCCCTTCCCTGTTTCCTGCTCTCGCTGCTGAAGCACTGGAGGGCAACGTGACAGACTAATCGCTCTCCTTGTCCGAGCCCGGCGCTGTTTGCCTAGCAGGGCCAGATTAAAGTTCACAGATAGAGAGAGGTTCCTGCTTAGGCCAGGTGTTGACAGTTTAGATAAAGCAGAGTTCCAAGGAAGTGGGGGTGGTTGGATGGGTGTTGGGTGTGAGGAACAGCCTGTGTGTGTTCTTACACATATATATACACACTTATAATGTTTAGAAGGGCGGTCACCCCCCTTCTTGTCTCTCCCAAGTTCAATGTCAAGAGAGCAACAATGCTCTGGCCCACAAATCCCACCACCAAACAACCCATGCATAGCAGACATACTTTTCCCATAGCAGACTCTCGGTCCTTGCCTACCATCCCATGTCCCCTCCTCTTCCCTCTTGTGTAGACATATGCCCTTAACTCGTAAAGCCAACAGTTACAGCTCTATAATTGAAAGGAAAGTTTCAAAAGGTCTGTCATTCATTCATTTGTCAAACAAGGTGTTGGAGAAAATAAAAAAGTGTTATATTTGTTATTTCTGGCAAGTCTTATGGGGATACACCGGTTCTCTATTGAAGTAAAAAATGTATTAGTCTATTATGCAAATGAAAACAAGTTCACAAAACAGATAAAGATTCCCCCATTTCTATTTCTCTTTTCTCTTCCTCCCCTTCTTCACCTCTCTCTGTCCTGACTTGCCTGTGTGTTGAAAGCAGGAGAGGCCTCCTAGGCATAGCTGGGGAAATCATGAGAGAGTTGATGCTTTGAATTGACTCTCTAATCTCTTAATATGCCACTTCTCCCTGTCCTTTGCCTTCCTCCTCCTCTCTGTCACTTCTATCTCCTTTGTGTGTCAATTGTCTTTGGATCATTTCTCTTTATCTTGCATCCCTCCTTTTCTTCATTTCCTATTTTATATGCACTCTGTCATCCTCCGTTTCTTTGTCCATTTCTCTTCCTGTAGTTCTTGCCTCTGTTTCATGCTCATTTTTTCTTGGGCCTGAGCCTGTCTCACGAGTGTCAGTGAGTAGGAGAGGGCTGAAGCGCAGAGATGGAGAGGCAGACTGCAGCTGTGCTGTGCTGCAGTGAAGAGGGGGCCTCGTCCGGGCTCCTTGGAACAATATAAAAGCACTAATCACCCAGGACAGCTGACACCCAGTTCCTCACACATACACACACTGTGCTACATAGACTATACTTACACACACACACACAAAGATCTGAGGATTGCCAGTACAGAGTGGAAGGAGACGAGCTCTGCCCAGACAAGACTTACAGGTCTGGCCAGGCTAGAAAACAAAGTCTGTGTTTTGTCTATGGGCAGCGACTCTTTGTAGCCGAAAGCGCTTTCTCACAAACGTGCACATACACACACACACACTGTGTGACTATGCGTGTCAACACTCATACCTACTGTACAATGAACATGCATGAACACACATGAAAACTTAAAAGGCAGTTAAGCACAGAAGTATATAGGCAATTTTCCCCCCATGCATGTTTGTATGCAGACGTGGAATCAAACACACATGCTGACACTGGAGCACAAACCACATAATAGACTGGTTGCATGCACGCTCACGCTCTCACACACACACACACGCACACACACACACACACACACACACACACACACACGTGCATGGACAAAAGTGTCTTAGGGAATGTGACCTTTTCCCAAAAGACTCTCTTTCCTGCCCTGGCTCCCCTCCCCCTCTGGCTGTGTGAAGACTGAAGGGGTCAAGGGTTAGGTTTTGGGGGGCTGGAGATTAGGTTTCACATGACTGAGCACCTTTGTTGGGGCAGGCCAGCAGAAAGGAAACGTCCAGGAGGGTAGCTGTGTCTGTCTGAGGAGAGTGAGAGCGCTAAAAGGGGGGAAGGGAGAAATGAGGAACAGAGGGATGGATGGAGGAACGAGGTTTAAGTTGAAGTTTTGTCAGGCAGTGGTGGCTGAAGTTGAAGTGCAAGAGTGAGGAGGATGAGTTTGAAGAGCACAAGGGAGAGGAAGAAGAGACGATGACAGAGAATGAGAAAATGTGAGAAATTAGAAGAGAAATCTAGAATAACTTCATTCTTCACCATCTGCTTGCCTTTCTCCTTGGATCTTATCCTCTCTTTTCTCCATCTCCTTCTCTTCTTCTCCCTGACCATGTGGCTCCTGTGTCAGGCTGCAGCCAGCCAGTGTCCTCAGTGCCTGCTGGCTGCTCCGGTCTCCCCCATGACCACACAGTGAGAAGAAAGCCCTAGCCAAAATAGTAAACTAGATCACAGCAGACCACTCCTCCTCCTCCTTCGCCTTCACAACATCTGAGTCGTGGTCTGCCCGCTAGACAAAATGTGCTGTAACTGGCAGTGAAAATCTTGGCAGAGATCCCGATTACCTCGCTTGTGAAGTATTGCTTTAAATGTCTGTGTGTGCGATTTTTTTCCCTACTTCTCAGACCTACTGAGAAGGATTTTAACGATGTGCAACAGTTTCAACTAAATGAGTCACAGAGGTGGGACTGGGACTGGTACTGCTGATGGCTTCCAGATAAGGTGAAAACTTTGACCCTGGAGTGAAAAAGAAGGACAGGGGGTGAGAGGTGAAGGGGAAGGAATGTCTTGAACACAACACCGACTGTAATTGATTGGACTCTTTTGGTTTCATGGTGCGCAATCAGATATGAGCCTTAAGGTATTGCATTTATTACTGACCTTTTGGACATCTGACATTCCTAAAAACCCTGCAGTGTATTACTCATTCTCAGGGCTACAAGTATTTGTGCTGCATTCAGTGTATGTGGGTACAGGATCAGTACTATTTCAGTGAAAGGTGCACTGTACAGTATCAGTATGTAGTTGGTCTATTGCTGAAGGGGTTTCCTTGGGGACACTGCAGGGGTGGCTCATTCCAGAGCATGGATGGTTGGAGGAGAGGGGTGCGTCAGAGGGTGAGGGAGTTGATTCCAGAGAATGATCTGACCTTGAGCCGCAGGGCGTGGAGCTGAGAGTGGCACCACAACTGTTACAGCTGCAGCCAAAGTTGTATGTTTACCGTTGTGTGTCGTGCTCGTTACATGTAGACAAATGTATGAACAGGGTTGGTGCATGCTCATATGTACATATGAGTGGGACAGTGTACGCTCAGGTTCATATGTGTGTTCTCCAGGTGCAACTGGCAGAATTTTTATGACAAGTGAAACAGGATCATATTATCAGTACCCTCTGACTTGTGTGTGCTTTGCAGTGCACCTGCTTATGTGTGTGTGTGTGTGTGTGTGTGTGTGTGTGTGTGCGTGTGTGCAGTTAGCAGATAGTAGAGTGCCTGTTTACTGTCCTGTAAATAAAGAGGCAAAGTTCATCCTCTGTCCTCTTTATGCCACGGTGTAGAATTCCAGTATCAGGTTAGTCTGGACAGTAACTTAGCAAATGCATCATTTATAGCTTGTAAACTATGTGACCCATGAGAGTCGGGATTCTCTGAGTAATGGCTGATGTTTAACTACAACATACATAAGTTCTGTGTTTTCTAACTTGTGTTATGTCCAGTACTGTAGCTGACACTGTGGACACAACATTTTGGTTCAGGTAAATATTTGATACTTTAAGAAGCACCTTTACTTTCCATCTTGACAGATTAGTAGACAAACATGATATTATGTGTTAATGGGTTAATTAACTGTTGCTTCAGGTTCTGGTAGTGGGATTTAGTTACATTCACACAGAACCAGTTTTGCTCCTCTTTTATTTAACTACACTGTTAAATAAAAGTGTACAGCCCTTCACAGGTGCTGGAGTTGTATTGATCTTGTCATTTAAATATTGTTTAAAGAAAGAAAATTGGCTTATTTTTCAAAATGCTAAGCTATTCCCTTTAAATATTTGCTATTTTGAGGCTATGAAACACAGACTCCATGAAGCTTTTCAGAAGGTTTGGGATTTTTTTCTAAAATGTAATAAAAATTTAAATCAGTGGTTTGCATGAATCTCTGTCTGACAAAGAAACAAATACAAGATTGGCAGTGTTTTCACTAACCAAAAATTGTATTGCGTAAATTTAGAAATTTAGAAACAAATTCACAATTTGAAGCAGTAAAAAAAAAGTTCAGACAGAGGTAATTTAAGACTGTAACTTTATACGACTTAAAAGTAATCTGGTGCATAAAGGTCAAGGGCAGAAACCACTGTTGGTCAATGTGCTTGATGTTCAAGGCCTCAAGTGACAGTACCTTTGAAATGCTACCGTGTTAAAGAATTGAGAATAATGGAGCACTGTTGTGACTTAATACAGTCAACCAACTCTATTAAGCACGAAACTGTACGTGAATTATAGGTGTGTATATAAAAATATACTAATATATTAATTGATTTTCAAAAATGCTGGAACATTATTCACATCACATTCACTCTTACTGCATATGGTGGTATATTCTTTATAGTATGTCAGTTTTCCTAAAATTAGTTGTATTTTGCCTGTATGTATTGTACTGTATAGCAATATATTGAAACATAACCCCTGTCTTGTCAATACACAGCCCTAATAAAATCAGAAACATGCAGAAATGCTGCTAGATCTCTAGGCCTGATCCCACAGACTCAAGTGAAAACATGTTCTGTGGTCAGACGAGTCCTTGTTTCAACTAGTTTTTGGGAAAAATGAGCACCAGGTTTTCCGTGCCAAAGACACAGATTAAGTCAAGAAACCCAGCATCTGTGATAGTATGGGGGTGCATCAGTGCCCACACCATGGGCGACTTGCACACTCTATATTGGGAAGTCATATATGGGGATTTTAGAGAGACATATGATGCCATGAAGGCAGCATCTTTTCCTAGGAAGTGAGTGGATAGTTCAGCAGGACAACATGTCAGACCTCATTCTGCATGTGCTACAACAGTGTGGCTTTATATATACAGAGTGAGTATGCCTGACTGACCTGCAGTACATGTCTGTCTGCTATTGAAAACGTATGGCACAAGATGAGAATCAGACAATGGCAAACGCTGAACTGTTGTATCCTGGAAGAATGGGCAACATTTTCCACTTGTAGTTACCAAATGATGAAAAAGTGTAATTAAAAGGAAGAATTATGTATAAATATGACTCAACTTTTGAGTGTGTTGTATAATTAAACTTTAAATTTGCCCCTTCAATGTTTGTCTTTGACAAACTTTTCCAAGTGTTTCAGTTGCTAACCACACCTTAACCATAGTTTATTTGTCATACACATGATCATTCCTTAATCTAATTCTAATCATACTCTAGAAAACAAGAATTTTAATTGTGTATATAATGTAGTTTCATTCAGAATCATTCAGTATAAAACTGGCCTCAGCATTTCTGAAATCCTGGCTATAGCTCCTAATGTATTCATATGTCCCGCTCTTGTGTGTTCTTTTGTTTATATAAGTTAACTTTCTTATCCTTTCACATTAATGTTTACTCAACATATAGTCTTGTGTGTGTCCCTTAATGTGTTAGTGTGTGTTTTAAAGGTGTAGTGACTCTCCCTGTGGAGGCCAGCAGAGCTCTTTGAGCTGCTCCAGCTGCTGCAGGGGTGACAGAGGCTAAGACTGGCTGAGGTTGAAGGGTGAGAGGTCTGTGGAAGTTTCTGAGAATTGCCGCGCCACTCCTGGTTCACTCCTGGTTCACTCCTGGTTCATTCCTGAGGCCCAGAGGTCACAGAGAGCAGCACTGGGGGGAGGGAATAGGGCTGCAAGTCTATGGTCACATGCTTGACCTGCCAGGCTGAACTTATTACACTCTGCACATACTTCTTGTCCTTGCAGTATTTACAGTTTCTGTGCATGTATTGTGGGTTTTGCAAGTTTTCTCTTATCTCTGAGTAATGCTGTAGGGATGTTTGCATGCCACACAGAGTGGGAGAGTTAATGCAGATCCATATTTGGTTTGTAGCTTTCTTTCTTTGCGTTTTCCCTTCCTTTTTTATATCTTACCCTGTTTTCTTACCTACACGCACACACATTTTCTTTAAAATAGTACTTAATATGTGCAGTTTTATAGCATTTGTCCAGACATTGCCAACTTTCTGGTAGACCTTAGTTGTCCAGACTACTGCAGGGGTGCATCGACAGTCTTGGACAAGGCAGCCCCTACTATTATGGTCCTTATGGGGCCAACCAGCGGTCTTTAGTGGGACACATTTATTGTGGCCCGACAAAGCGCTTGTCAGTCATTGTGCTGAACTTGTGTTGTTTCTATGCAGCGATCGGCAGCACAGCTGTCGTTAAAAGACCCAGGGCTACTCTACCCTTGCCTGAAAGAAACAAACAAACAAAGACGTGAAACAAGAAAATGAAAGACAAAAAGGGGTCACAAATAATGAGTGTACAAAAAACATCTTGTCGAATTGCACCTTGGGAGCCTGTCTTCAGGAAGAATGAGGGGTAAGAAGCTTCTGAGCAGACCAGGGGCACAAAGGGACTTGGCCCCTCCTGTGTTACTGTTAGCCAGGCCCTTTGGATGAACTTGTCTCCTTTCAGCTGGCGCTCTCATGCCCAGGTGTGTCCTTGTGTGTGTCCGTGTGTGTGTTTGTGTGTGTGGGTGTGTGTGTATGTGTTTCCACAAAAGTGACATCTCTTTGGCCCCAAGTGCTCCATTGAAAATAAGACGGAGAGCGCAGCAAATTAAAAGAGATAAAGTGCAAAACAAGGATGAGAGGAGGAATAAAAGGAGAGTGGCTTCCTTGCTTTTCAGGACAAGGACAATGTTCAGGCCTTTCTCCCACGCTCTGTACAACACTCTCTCTGCCCCCGTGGTCTACTGAGTGTCCGAGACCATCACTTTATATTTAAACTTATTGAAAGGCGTTCAGTAATTTTACAGTATGTTCAATGAACAGCAGCCTAGTAAATATTTTCAGGAGACTCTTCACACACACTTGAAAGAGTGTGAAAAGATATTTTTTTTATTGTTAAAGTATCAAAATAAATGTGATAAAGTTCTTGCTAAGTTGAATTGAGCTGCCTCCTGTTATTATTGCCTTAACACTTTGTAACTTTGTAACTCCACGAAAACCAGCATTCATCACTAATAATCTGCCCATACTTTCCCAATATTGCAATAACCACGTAGATCTCTGGGGCTGGGTAGCCGGTCGGCCAGCCAAGCAGCCATCCAGACAGGCCACTGAATGGCTTGATGCCAAGGCCAATTGAGAGGTGCTGCTGTGGTGGAGAGCCAGAGGGGAGATGGTCATCCATTATTCATCACTAAGCCAAATAATCCCCAACAGAATTGGTCTGGTCTTGTCTGGCCCAACGGTTGTGGAATGGATGGGATGGTCCGGGGGGCAAGAGG